>JAOUZG010019115.1:264332-291015 GCA_026289955.1 Argiope argentata | reverse complement strand
ATAGATAGATAGATAGATAGATAGATAGATAGATAGATAGATAGATAATTTATGCAAAGCATCTTTTTTAAAAAGGGAATCTTTGTATTGACATCAATTGTGTAGAAAATTTGTTCGGCCATGTTTGAGAGGAATGGATTCGAATAAGCACGTTTACGTGATTGAAAATATTCAATTATAAATAAATAATAAAAAATTTAATTTATATATATTTGATGTGATATTTTTAATTATAATTGCAATGAATTATTGCATTGCCTGTTTCAGAATCTTTTATGTTCCTTGATAAACTCAGGATTGATTATACTGTTAGCATTTTAAAAAAATCACTATTTCTGACATAAATATTGTTTTTTTTTATTCTTTTAGAAAAAAGGATTAAAATAGAGTGGAGTATTTCAGGAAACAAAGGTTAGGATTTGACCTAAGGATCAACCAAGCATAAATAAGAGGATTTGCTAGTTAAACAATGGCGATTCGTGCAACAATATTAATTTAATTGTTTACGTGAATTCCTTTCAATTATGAGGATGCCTTTAGCATTTATCCTTTTTAAAGTTCTTGTTTATGCTCATTTCGGTAGATTTAGTTTTATAAAATAATGGAAATATGGCATTTTATTTTTCCAATACATTTAATTTTAAAATACAATGGATACATTGTAATGTTGTCACTATTTATTGTTTATCGAATGAGAAGTTTTATAGAACATAAAATATGACTAAAACTCTATATACTGCTATTCTCCATCTTTGAGTCAAGCCATGACTTAAACATAAAGCATAACACGCCAGAAACAAATAACATAAACCCTTTAAGTTTCTTGTTTTAGCATATTTCAGTAGATTTTATAATATAATGGAAATATGGCATTTAATTTTTTCGGTATAATGGAAACACTGTAATTATGTCACTATTTATTGTTTGTCAAATGAGAAGTTTTATAGAGCATCAAGCATGACTAAAACTCTATATATTTTTATTCTCCATCTTTAAGTTATCCCGTGACTCAAACACATAACGTAACTTTCCTTAAACACATAACATAAACAACCTTCTGATGATGAAAAAATAAAATTGAATAATACTCAATAAATAAATTCAGAGTAAAACATTTTTATCGTTCCAATATTTTACTGTCTCACATAATTGCAGGATGAAAAAGATGTCATATAGAATGTTTTTCCATTTTAGACTGATTCACAAAACTGATTGGTCATGAAATACAAAGCCATGAATAGAGTTTTGATATGAAATACAAAGTCATGAATAGAGTTTTGATGCTGGTGAGAAAGAAGATATGAAATATGCCATAGTTTCGAATAACCGAAACGTCAAGCAAATCCACAGAAGAAATCGAAGAAAAAATTATTTTCGCAGAGAGTTCTTTTCCACCACTGAACTACTCATATTTCTATGCCGATGGTAACAAAGTTTCAGATTATTATTCATCAAATTTTTGACATTTCGAATAGTATTACCTTACAGAGGTGTTGGTAAATAAATACTAAAAGGCGCTCTGTTGTGAAAAATTCTATTTTAAATCCAAACATAAATATAAATAAACTCAGATGAGAAAGACAGGTTTCATTTCTTTTTTTTTTCGTCCAAGAACTCTCACACCATGAAAATGTGAGCTTTTTACTGATTGAAAATAATAAAAAAGGAATAAAAAATAATTGAGAGTTACGTCGTTTATTTTTTTATTTTTATCATTACCATTTTATTTATCTATGCTATATTTTATTTTCTAAAAATTTTGTTGAATAAATAAAAAAGTTTTATTATTTATTATTTGTTTTTCTTGGTTTAAATAACAATTTTAATTCATACTTTTTTACTGTTTCAGTAATCAAAACATGACATTTTGAATTTTAACATTACATAAATAGATTGGGAAGAAAATTTATCACAACGATTCAAAATTATTTGATATGATATGAATATTTTTGGAAAACGCTTTAAAAAATAATAAACAAAAAATACATTTTTGGATTTTGGAGAGTCTTTAATTAAACTTCATTGAAATCTAATTAACGATTTAACTCAAATCATAAAAATTAATTTTGAAATTTTAAGATTGCTATTGAATGAAAAAAGCTGGTGACATGTTAGAAAATATAAACTGAATTTTAAAATAAAACGTTATTAATAATCCCGCTTTAACTTTATCATAATGTTTTAGAAAACTGTTTTAAAAATGATGTTACATTTAAGAAATTCTATAACTGAATTTTTTCTACCTCTCCAGAATGTTCCTCAGTAAACTTCAATTATAACTCAATCATATCTAAAGCTTTTGAAGAAAACAATTAATGTTTAAGTTTAGAAAAATCTTTTTTATATATAGTATCCCATTTCTTATTATATATAGCATAAATCAGTAAAAAAAATTACCTCAAAATATAAAAGTTTTTTTCTCAAATATTCTTCAACATCAAATGTCCTACATTCATGATTTCTAAAAAATTCGAGAAATTTAGTTTACTTTTAGAAAAAATTCAATCAGAAGAAGAAAAAAAATAGAGGAAAAAAGAAGTTTAAATAAACTTAATAAACAATCAGAATTTGGTATAAAATATTAATAATGCAAATATTAGTCGTGATATACAAGTGAAATTAATAAATATGAAGTACAATTTTGGCCAGACTTTAACTAATTTTCAGATTATCGACAAATTGTTTATTTAATTATAACATCTATGAAATTTTGATAAATATGTTGTAAAATATTTTTATTTCTTGTAAATCTAAAATTCGATTTCATTTAAAGCAATCAGTAATAAAGAAGAAATAACTAACTTTTAAAATTGATTAAATCGTAGCCGAAAACGCACGTTAATTGAAAAGAAATATTAATTCGATACGTTTTAAAATTTTGCACAGATCGAAAAAGAGTTTTTTACAGTTCCCTCCAAAAAGTGAAACCCAAAACATTTAGTTTTGGGTTGTTTAATAGTAAATAATGAAATATAATATAACAGAAAGATTTTATTTACTTTCTTCTGTTCCAGTTTTTGGAAACTGGAAAATTTCAAATAAAAATGGTGATACATATTATTCATTTAGAATTAAGGAATTTTTTAAACTCGAAAAGAGATTAAAAACTTTCCTTTAATTATAAGCATTATATTAATACACTTTCACTAAAAATAGTAAAGAAAAAGATTTTTATGCTTTAATTATTGAATACAATAAAAACCACTGCATTTATTTTTTTCATTACTAAACCATGTTTTTAAGTGTTTTAATTTATACTTTACAACATGCAAAAACATACAAGAATTTAAATGAAGAATAAATAAATATTTAAATTAGACATTCATTGGTTATGTATATTGTTTCTTTTTTATTTATCTTTCATTGAACAGGAAAAATAAAAAAATTAAACATTTAAATCATCTGTTTATTGGAGACGAAATATCAAAAATGCAATATTTTATATAGTTGAAATTTAGTGGAATTCAGTCCATTACACTAAATTTTACTTTTATATAAGGAAAAAATACATATCATTTTTTAAAGGGCATTAAAATGTTATGATGTGTGTGTGTGTGTGTGTGTGTGTGTGTGTGTGTGTGTGTGTGTGTAATCCTTTAGAAATATAACAAAAAATATTTAGAAATAATTAAGAAAATAAAAAATTAGTTTTAAAAAATAGTTTAGCAATTCCAAAATGAATTTGTTTTAAAATCTAAATTTTAAATGTCACATATAGCATCAGGTTGGTCATTAATTAAAATAGTTCTCTAAATGATTAAAGTTCAAAAAAATGAAATATAACACAGTCATTTTATGGCAATATATAAAAAAAATCTGTCCTTACACGTTTCACTTTTCCTTTATACAATCATTTTAAAATATTTAGAGAATCTTTTATAAATAATTAAGAAACCGAAGAAATGTTTTAAACAAATAGTTTCACAATTCTAAAAATAGTTTAATCTTTGAAATCTAGCATTTAAGAGTCTCATAGTGTATTATGTTGAGTATAAATTAGAATAATTATCTTGACGGTTAAAATTAAATAAATAAAACATGACATAGTGTCTCATGAAGGTGAATATGAATTAATTATTCCCACTATATTGGTCAACTTAAAAAGTAGTCGAAAGTATGATAAAACAGTTTGACATTTACAATAAATCTCTTTTTATTAACACTGGTATTCAATTGAGCAACAAAATAAAAGCATCTACACATCCAATAATTTGTTGCTTTCGCTTGAAAGGGTTTTATATACATATTCCAAAAAAATTTTATATAACGGAGTGAAAATTGATAATTAGAGGAATATCTTTTATAGATATATTTAAATTTTCTCTATTAATTGTTATTTTTCAAATAAAAGGACAGCCTTAATTAAAATTTAATTATAAAATCTATTAACATCTGAATTAGAAATATGTAATTATAAATATTTGTTTGCTAAAAAAGTAAACATATGTATTAAACATAATTCCTCCTGTATTATTAAATGAATTATTTTGGTGTAATGTATATAAAATGTATTTTTAAAGAAGAAATAAATTAACTTCCTATCAAATTGGTGGAAAATCAAAAGAAGTAGTTCATTGCTCAAAAATTGCATTTTAAACTTCGAATCGAAAAAAATAATAATAATTGTTAAGCTGACATGTTTAATCTTTCGAATATTTTGGAAGCTACTTCGGAAATATTTAAAAGGTCTTGAATATTAAATCCAGATTGCAGGTTTTTTTAAATGTAACTTTCTCGAAGAAGATCTGATAATAGAATCGATTTACATTAAAGAGAATTTCTGAAGTTGCTGTTAAAAAGTAAGTAGATATCCTTTTATCGAATTTCAATCGCTTAATAAACGTTGTCTTTAAATGCTATTATCTCAAAAAATCGATGACTTTTTAAAAAACTTTTTAATGAAAAAAAAAATATGAAAGAGTGAAGATGAGAAAAGAATAATTTCCCCAAATATTTTCCTCTTTTTCAATGTAAATAACAACATGTAATTATGCAAATCAACGTTTATCATCGTTTTCTGCGTATGATGAAAACTAAAATCTTTGGTTTTTCCAGTAGATAAAAAAAATGTAGATTTCTATTAAACGTTTACCATATAACAGTGTTGGGAATTCGAATTTCTACATACTAATTAGTATGTTGGTAATAATCTTAATTCGATAAGTTAACTATGTTAAATAACAGTTAACTTATTGAATCAAGAACTATTTCAATAAAAATCAAATATTTTAAATAAATTGTTACGTTTTTAGCATTGTGGGCTCGGATTGAATAGAATTAAATTGAGAAGAGCAGAAAAAAATTTATTTAAAGGTATATACAGGATGACTCGATGAAGTAAAACTGCAGATAAACACAATTCAGCAGTCAACAGTCACTTACAGCGTAAATGCAAGCCTTACGCACAATAATAACAGACTGCAAAACAGCTATCGTATGGCACAGTAAACAGTAAATCGCATCGAGCTTGATAATACAACGTTATCAGCAAACGTGAACACAGCTCACTAATAACAAGCGAGAAAATTAATGCGCTACTCCAGCGAGACGATTCTTGTCCGAGAGGAAAAAACTAACTAACTAACTGCCGGAACTACGGCTACCCGTCCCTTATGTAGTCGACTGAGCGCATGCCCAAAACCACGAGAAGCAACGCGGCGCTTCACATATGATCCAGCGGCTACCAGACTATTCCTTTCGACAAAACAACCCGGGTGGCGCAAAGCTTCTCGTCAAACGTCGCCAATTTCTGCGGGCTTCTGCGGCTCTCGCCCGCTTGTAACAAAATGCAATACTATTTTTTAAAAATTCGAAAATGAAGTATAATGTATTATATTTTGTTTTATAAATAATAATTATTCAGTAGTAAAAAAACAGAAATATAAAATTTTATATAACCACCTGTTTGTATCCAAGTTAATAAAAAAGTAATAAATATTATGCAATTCTTACAGTTACTGATTAAAAACTCTATTCAGAGTTAACTAGAGCTGAAACAACTTAAGGAGATTTGAATTTCATTATTTTATGTCTACCAACTATAATCTCAAACAAGTAACATACATTAATAAGATTCTTTTTGCGAGACAATAGAAATTGTATAAAATAATATTATTCAAAACATCACAATTCAGTCATTTTCAGTCGAAAATGTATGGATTTTTTTATTCAAAATAGTAGGAAATATTTTTCATGTAGCGAAGAAATGAAGTATGAAATTTTAAAAAAATTAGAATTTTTGTCTATTTGAATTATCTATTTATTGATTCAGAAAATAAAAAAAATAATGTATGTTGTTTAAGAAGTTTGTCTAACAACTTTTAGATAATCTACTAGACCATAGAGGATGCATATTTAATATTTGTTTCAATGTTTTAATATATATTTCTGTCTATCATATGATTAAAATAATATTTAAAAATTTTGAATACTATTCAATTTATTTATTAATTGTTGATAGTTATTTTCTTTTCCGAATGCAGCATTGAAATATATGTTTTAGCGAAAATATATTCTAGTGAGAAAACAAACAATAGATTTTTTAAATGGAAATTTGTTTCACTTATTTTCAAAAATGAGGTTTCAATTTTAAAAAAAATATGGTAAATAACGTTCATGAACATTTAATACTTTATTATTTCCTCCACACGAAATTTAATTAAGTTTTTAAAAAAATTTACAATTTTTTTAGTGTTTATTGATTTTTTTATAACGTTTTTCGTCATAAATGCTGTAAAATATAATATTTCATAATAGTTATAATTTTTTATTTTATATTTATTTTTAAATTAGAATTTAAAATGTTCGTTGACGGTTTCGTTTTAAATTACTTTCATATCGCTAGTTTACATGAAATATTCCAATAAATGCTGTTTGGGTTAGAGAAGTGTTCAAAATTGATTATAAATATGATATATTAATATCATAACTTAAATAAACTTACTTTATTACATTTTACTAAAAAGTTATTGAAGATTTTATAACTGTCTAAAATTTATTATGTATCCAGTATCTGAAAGTCGCTTAAAAAATTTAAAGATAAATTAAATTCCAACAGAGCATCTATGAAGTAATAAAAAATATTTTACTCTAAATTTCTGGAATTATATTTTGAAACTATAACAAGGATTCTAATTAAATATAAAAATTAAATGCAAACTAATAGGATTTAGATTAATAGTTTTGCTTGGAGTTTCTTATTTAATATTAATTTGATTTAATATTTCTTTTTAAAAGAAGATATTATTACTAATGTTTAATCTAATGTAATAAACGTTTCTAAAATTATTTTCAGCATTAAAAATAATTAACCATCTGGCAGCTATTTTTTTAATTATTTCATTCTGATTGATTTAGTTTCTACTTTTTAAATTACTGGTATAAATTTACATCACCAAATATTCACTACTTGAGATTCTTTTCTAAGAAAAAAGTTTAGTAATTAAGCAATAGTTTTCGAATTTTTATTTCAATTTACTATTTTACAGATTTTTAATCCAATAATGAAACATTCCGAACAATTTCTCGTAAATAAAAGCTGTAAAAAATTACTTGTAAATACAAGTTTTCTACTAAAGGAAAAATTCTACTTTTTGAAGGACGGAGAAATTCCTAATAAGATTTCAATTATATTGTCAAAATTACACTACAAAAACCATTTAAAAATAGTAAACAATTTGAGTCATTATTTAACTCTTTTTACTATTTAAGATAAATATATATTCTATTTGCATTTCAAAATTATTACTGAAAAAAAAAATAGTTTTGAAACTTATTGAATTTTGCGCACATTTCATACTTTGACAACTAGATGGCGCTACTTATTTTCTTTCCATAACTTGTTTTTCACTGATGGGTTTTGTAAAATAATTGTGTTTTTGTAATTGATTTTTTGTGTATTTATAGCCAATGTCCATTTTATTTAATAAATATTGATAAAATATTATAAACATTCAAGCGTTTTTCAGTATATCTAACAATAATCCATTGTTATATATGGAAAAATTATTATTATCATGGATCTATTATGTCTCAAACAAATTTCTAAGGAGTAGATATTTCGAATTTGGAAAAATCTTGTCTTCATTTTCATGCAAAAGAAGAGAATTTTCATTCTCGTACAAAATTTGAGAGAAGCAGTTTGTAAAGAAAACTGCAATCAAGAACTTAAATTATTAAAATGTAGAATTCTTATGTTTTTTTTAAGCTAATGATTTAAATTATCTTTTTTAAATGTGAAATTCCACCATCTTTGAACTTTCTATAAACGGAAGTTGAATTTAAATTGTTTTTCCCTAATTTCTTAGGCATTCAATGAAAACGACTTTCTTAAGTTACAAAGAAATTAAAAACAAGATTTTAATGTGTTTGTTAAGCTTTCCTTACAAAATTCTACTTGGACATTTTGTTTCCTAATGCCTAAAAAGGAAGAAAATGCTTCCTCTCTCTGGGCTGATGTCACCATTCATTTATTTTTCCTTCCATGAAAAGATTTTAACAGCACTTTTGTGTACTTTAAGAAGTTAACATTTCCAGTAAACAAAAATTTAACTATTTACTTCTATTTCCAGTTGAATTTCTCAAAAAGTTCGTTTCGTTTTTAGCTTTGTTTACTGAATGAATCCAAACAACGCAGTTAACTTTTTTTTTCAGTTTAATGCAAATAGAAGCGTTTCCATGTAAGCTGAGATTTCCATTATGCTATTAGAAAAAAAGGAAGAATGGAACCACATTTAGCTGGAAAACAATTATCCTTTGTATAAATGTTTTTTTTAAAAAGTACATTTAGAATTCATTTCGATTACATTCTAAATGAAAATTCGTAGTTTGTTGAGAGCTATTTTTATACTTAAAGCAAAAGTTAGTTCTTTTAATTTAATGTTCAATTCACTTTTTAATATTAATATTATACTAGAAAAATCCATACTACCATTATAATGGAAATTCATAAGCAAATTTAATCTCCTTTGTTATTTCGTATCTAAATTTTCGACACTTGTTAATTAATGTATCAAACTAATCAATTAATTAATGTATCGATAATCAAAATAATCAATAATGTATCAACATGATCAATTATGAGATATAAAAAATAATATATCACTATCAAATAAGATATTCCTTTACTATCTTTGAAACTATAATGCAGAAGAGAATATCTAATTAGATATTTGTGAATCACAGGTGATTCAAACATTGAACTAGGGAATAAAACAAGTAGATATAAAGTAAACATAATATCATTTATTCTATTCACATCAAGTTCTTCACTCAATAATAACTTTTTCTGTTTCAAAAATGTAAATGGCATGGCACTCAATGAATTAATTTTGAACTAATTAAAATCCGGAGAATAAATTCATATACCTGATTCTGGCTATAAAGTATTTTTGAACATCAAACTGTGACAAATATTAAAACAGTCTCGAGTTTTTCTACTGAAGTGTCATTCAAAACCTACGTGTTTGGATAAACTATTTTAAATGACACGCTATCTTTGGTACTGAAATTTATCTTCTTTTTACTGATTTAATTGTGCATTCTTTAGTAGTAATAAACAAAATCTTCCTTTATCAATTTTCAAAAATACAAGAATATAACTCTATTTAATTCGAAGAAACAACGAAAGGTGGCTTTAAATATTCTTAAAAATTAAGTTAATGTTTACGAAAAATTTCATGGTAATTAAAATGGTATCCTTTAAAGAGCACTTTTAATTTAAAAAATTCTATTTGATTGATGGTTTAGGTGATACTATTTTCAGTTTCAAAGCAACAAAATCTCACTTAATTTTTGATTAATTAAAATTGTAACTTACTTTGATATGTACATTTCTTTTCTCCGAAATATATATGGACTATATTTAGTATATATGGTTCAAACAGTCTATCCAGTGGAACACGCATGCACTTCTCTTTTTTTATTAATAGTGATCATTTTGATTATTTGAATTAGTAATATTTTCAGAAAAATATTTTTGCATGTAAAATTTTAATGAATTTGATTGATTAAAAGGCAAAATACAAATATATACAGAATTAAACGACAAAGAATATTTTTGAAATGAATGTAATGCTGTTATTTTTCTAAAAAAATCTAATTTAAATATGAGCAGATCATTTTATTTTTAAAACTTTCATTATATTTATTGACAATTATATTTTTGATACTGTGAAGTATTAAAAGCACAAGATTTCTTCTTCTATTAAATTACTTTCGGGGTGCAAGAAAATGTGGGGTGCAAAAAACTAAAAGAAAAATGTTAATCTTATTTTCTGCCTTTTCATGATATCATCCAATATTAAATGCATAGCCCGAAAACAAATTGAAGCTTTGAATTATATTCAGTTGGGATCTTTTATATTCAAAACATTCTGGCTTCGTTCCTTGTTAATTTTAAAGAAAAATCGATCTCCAATAATGCTTCATGAATCAGAAATTATCTTTGGAAACCTGTTGAAAGAGAATCACTTTGAAATATCGTTTTTTAAAAGGCTTGATAAATATTGCATGTCTTCCTATAATTAATATGTATTACACAAATAAGAATAACTTAGCATGTACAAAATAACACGCTTTTGTTTTATATCGATGAACACTTTTCTCCCAACAGTGCAAGTAGCTGTTATCCTATCGATACTGCTACGTTCAGTGGTGGTAGGGAGGTGGTCGATTGTAGACAAGAAGAAGAAATGCAATTAACTGTAACTGTATTTGAAGATATTATTCCATTTGTAATTTAGAATTTTGATTGTATGCATAATAGATTCAGCAATGTTAATTAAAAACTTAGAAGCATGTCTGATGATCATTTTTATTGATTATCCAGGTATAAAATAAATTAACTGTCGGAGCAATGTTATGAAAAATTAAATGTTAAAAATCAAAACCAGAAATCTTCCATATTTATTGAAGGATAAAGAAGATCTGATTTTCTCAAACTCAAACTTTGAATTATTCGTTTCATTCATTTCCTCATGCAAACTTAAATCCAAGCAATTTTTTCGTGAGAATCTCTGAATTTATATTTCCTTTTAAATTATTACTATTCATAGCTGTATTGTGTTTTGTATATATTTTGCGGTGATATTTTGCTTAATGTAAGGGAAATTCAACGTTTTTCCACCAATAAATCTTTTTACATATACCCATTCAACTGTCCCTACCTCAGAAATATGGTTGAGAACCGGTATGGTGGTTGGTTTTCACCTTCCTGGTGGGTACAGGAAAGATCGGAGTATGTTACCTCCAGAACGTACATCCCACAGGAAAGGTTGTACCGTGACCGGTAATGGCCCTTAGGATTTAACAACAGTTTCTGGCAGTGTAGCTTCCGCGGCGGTCTGGCCATTTAATTTTTCAGTGTCACTCAGGGTGGGTTGAAGTAATTAATTTATGATTATTACTCATTAAACTGTCAATGAATCCCAGAAATTTTAATTTTGAAAATATTTTGGGGCGAAAAGATAGAAAAAAACATTTTTTTATTTAAAAATTATAAAATGAGATAAAAAAGATATATTTATTTTGTGTGGCGGCAATTTTCATTAATAATGTAATTTTAAAATAATTTACTAATTTTAAAAAAATACAATTTCCAAAATGTTTCAATTTAATTGTATGCGGTCCCATCTACCCGAAAGACTACGTAGTGATTGGGAAAACCTGTTCAAAATAACATTTTGATCTGAAAAGTAAATATTCGAAATGGTAAGAATCTTCTTCACTTGGTGTCAGAACACATTTTATTGTCTATTCAAAATTAATCTAAAATGCTAGTTTTTTTTTCAGTAAAAGAACAATGCATTTGAAAGAATATCATATAGAAGCCATCATTTTCAGTTTCGAGAAATATTTAATAAACCTATTTCTAATTTTGGCGATAAAAAGTAGAGAATAAGGCTTTCTAAAAATAAAAATAACGAAAATTAAGGGCAGATGATAAAGAAATATTTCGGATTTAGAATGGCATCATAAAATTATCGAAAACAATCTCTTCAATCACAAAGAAAAAAGTAAAAATTCCACTTTTTGAATATCAAGCTGAATTTTTTTTAGTTCCATCTGATAAGTCAATCTAATATTGAAAGTACTTTTCTTTCAATTTGTATATGATAAAAAATTATTCTTTCATATCATTTTCTTGTAGTAGGGTTTTATCTAATAAACGTAAAACCGCAAAATATTCACTCATCATTAACTTCAACTTTCATTCAGCTGTATTCGCCATTCTCATGTCTATTATATCTAGTTCATCTTCAGCAAATTCATCAATCATAGAAATACGAATAATATGTTTTCATTCTTACAGCATCGAAGTCGTCTAGTATTCATTCGAAGTCGTATAATATATCTTCATTCTTACATCGTCACTTCTTAAATCTCATCATTATCAGCAACTTCATCAATCGAACAAAGTATGAATAATGTTTTCATTCAGTCATCATCAAAGTTATCGATCAAAATATACTTATTTGTATGAAAGCTAGCCGTGGAAATTTCGAGAGTTATTTATTTCATCAAATCTTGTTAAAAAGCATTTAAACTATTATCTTCCATTTCTTTCATGATATTTATTTTCTTCAAGACATCAGTTTTTCAGTATTTTCTTCGTACTTATGAACTTTTATTCATGAAAAGTATTGTGGCCCTGAATATGTGATAAATATTTTAATGTTAATATTGCATAATATTGTAATGTTAATATAGTGTTGTATTTAAATTAAATTAATTAAAATATAATACTATTATTGATCAAACGAGTACTTTTCCGTTTGCCATGCGATAGGGGAAAATCGCCAGGGAAATTTGGCGGAATTCTATATTGTTTGGCGATTTTTCGCTGGTGCCCGACTAAAGTAAAAGCACCATCAAACGAAATGATACAGAGTATATATTTTCTCAATATCACACAAAAAATTTATCTAAATACATGTATAGTATAGATTTTGATAATATTAAATCCATTGATATTCCACTATGATCCATTCCACTACTTGAGTTTTCGGACTTTGTCAAGAACAATAACTTGCTTTCTTACTTAATTTCTCATGAAAAAAAACCAAGAATAAAAATTAACACTTCTTATTAACATTTATATTTTACATAATTAAGAAATATGTAACTTGAAAACCTTTCATACATATAATAAACAATCATACAAAGGAAAGTTTTGTTTTCATTCTTAATATAGTTGCAACTAAAGTAAATAAATGTATTAACAAAGTATAACAAAGACAACTGTTTTTCTGCCTACTTGAAAGAAAGTTTATGAAACCCCATCTTTCCAACAAACTATAGTATCTTTTCAAAAGCATTCCTCTATCTCAGTAATTTTACCTTATTCTATTCTATCTCGATGCTAAATTCAATACGTCTATAAAGTTTTGTTTTTAAGCGTGTAGTGCTAAACCCCAGTTTTACAGAACTACAGAAAATGTAAGAAAATAGATTTCTTAAAACTGAAAAAAATACAGAAATCACCGATGCAATATGTTGTACACAAAGAAAATCAACTAAAAAAATTTCCATAAAAACCAGGGAATTCTATAATTAGTAAAGGAATATTTTCTGTAAGTTTCATGTTATGTGTCAAAAATATCTGCATGAGCAAGTTTTGCCACTCGAAGGCCAATGAAATTTTACAAACTCATTTTCATCATTCATTTTCATTTACAAATTCATTTTCAATTTTATTGATAATAACCGGTATGTTTTGTCAGTAAATTTAGCTTGCATTTTTTCAGTATTATTAAATCCAACTCTTTATGTATACTGTTTTTATAACAGATTATGTACCAAATTCTGAATTAAAAATATATTTATTCGATTCATTGGTTTTTATTGCGTAGACGGTTATTTTATAATCAACTATGTTTGTTTTATTTAAATTGGTAAGATGATTTTTAAGATCAAAATTTGATTACAACCTAAATTTCTATCGTTTTCTTTTGAGAGAAAAAAGTAATATTCTTTAATCAATATTCATCTAAATTTCTTAATGAATATCAACGCAGAAAATGGTAACCTTAAGAACTATTTTAAAAATTAAATATATATATATATATTTCAGGATTTCAAAATAAATTGGGACTATATATATCAGACATATACCAGCTCGATAAAGAAATTATTATCATTTTACTCAATTCCTTAATATTTTTAAAGCATATATATAAGAATGGATACATTAACAAAAGTTTTCTTATAACTCCTGTAACTTTTATGTGTCATAAAATTATTTAAATAAATGTTTAAAATTGTTTAAAATTATAAAAATGTTTACAATTATAAACACATCAATGTTTTTGATTTAATTTCTTTCAATTTTCAAGAAAATTTTATTGCTGATTTCTTATATCACTTTTTATTTTAAAATGTTACCAATTTCTTCATATAACTTATTGTTTTTTTATTTAACTCTTAATAAATATTTTAACTTTCCAAAAGTAATATTTTCCTTGTCACCAAAAAAGTATTATATTCCAAAAATTTGCGCTGCTCCCTTTGCTGAAAGTGTATGCAGCAACACAACTTCTTGGAAAGATTATAACTTTTTTTTATAAAATAAGATAGCTCGCGAGATGTACAAAAGTCGAATCTACATTCCATTATACATGCTGAAAGGTAATGAATTTTCTCACTGCACCAAATATTGCCTAATTTTTCTAAATAAAAATCTTTTAAAATTAAATTTATAAGTCAAAAAGTTTCATACCCCGTTTCTGCGTTATTTTTAAGACAAACAAATTATTGTGCCAGCAGTAAATAAATTAAATATTCCACTGCTCTGGAATTTTGAATAAAAATGAGTATTTTTCAAAACTGTGACAGAATTTCTTGAAGTTTGGAAAATGGAGATAGTGGAACTTCTTTAAAGTAGTATGCACTTTTAAATAATATAGTTTATTATTGAAAAATATTCTATATTAAAAGTTCTACTCTTCTATATAAAAAAATATATACTTCTTTAAAACATATTTCTTATATATCTCTAAAACCCAGACAAATTGTTATCAAGATTATTAAAATGCAATATGCTCCTATGCAGGAATATATTATAAGAAATTTTTTTATCTTATATAACTTAATTCTTTGATTTTAATTTTACATAATTTCTTAATGACAATCATAAAAACCCCTCTTGAAACTTCGAAGAATTTCTTGAGAAGAATTTTTATTCGCTCCCCAAATTCGAACAGATTGGAAAGCTCATACTATGTCTCTCCTGCTTTGAAAGCATTTCATTAAAAAAATCATGAAGCATTTTTAAAGAAAATTTATTTATTTATCTTTTACTTGATTTAGCTATATTATCAGATTGCCTGCTTTCTGGTCTAGGAGAAGCCAGAAAGCAGACAATCCGGCATGGTGTTCTCTACTCTACCTTCTATCTGTAAGGTGTGTGAAAGAGTCCCTCCCCCACCTCTTGAAGAAAAGTTTTGTGCAAGCGAATGCGTGTGTGGCTGTGAATGTCTGCCTTCGGGTGCACAGGGGTCTTTATCCTCAGAAACTACTGCACAAACTAGGCATAAATCACTGAGTTCTTCAGCGGGCTTGTTTATTGACAAGTGCCATAAGTAACAGCAGCATTTTATCGGACTGCAGTAACCTTTTACATTTCTGTTGTTGTGACTTATGGCACTTGTAATTGACAAGCCCCACTGATACTTTAGCAGATTTTAAGCCGGAGATATACGTCTCTTGTTTTACAAGTAGCGCCATCTAGGACCAAGAGTACGACTTAGCTATACACACGCCACAATTCTTTTTAGGGGGTGGACTTCATTCATGCATATATTCATCCACTCATCTCAGATCGTAATTTAGAACTGGAAGAGAGAACGATCACCTCTGACCCAGTACACTCAGTGGTATTACTCTCGACATGGAGAACTTTGCGACCACGAACCGATTTAACGAGTGCCAGCCGCCACACACTCGGGAAATCTTTTGGCCGGTGAGTTTCAAACTCGTAATCTAAGGAGTAGGGGTCCAACGCTCTATCAAAGCCTTTTTAAATTTTTAAATTCTTTGAATATATTTTATACTTTTCATTACAAGAAATAGTGCTTATTTAAATGTAAATAACCAAAATTTTCTCTAATATAATCCGACATCTGTGTTCATAATATAATGGCAAGTTTGGGGATAATCAATTTAACTATTAAAAAATATAAAAATGTTTGTATCATATTTTACCATACCAAAGTTCAGTTCGATTAGATAAATGTGAGGCATAAAAGAGCGCTAATGGTTGTGAATAGAACAGATACCATTTGAGACTACCGTCTGAATCTAGCTTCTGATTATCATGAAACCTCTTTATGGTTCCAAAATGATATAAATCTGATGGTTCCGATGATCCCAAGCAGTTGTAGGTGAACAGTTTCCATCCTTCTCACAAAACAGTAAAGATTTGGCTGGGAAGTTTTATAGAACCCATAATACGTGAGAAAGATGCCAAATTTGAGGGTTTGGCTTTCATATTTTTTCTTTTGAAGATGATCCTCAGCGATCAGAATACTGATTCTGGAGATCACCTTTAATTCGCCTTGATAGTGATGCTACTCTCAGATCAAGGATTTTTTTATGACACTTGGATTTTCCAAAGAATCCAGCTTTGGGATATATGCATAGATAAAAATGGCATTTTTATCGAACGATAGTAAATTAGCAATATTTTCCTTTCCTTTTCATATTTACATTCACTGTATTTTTGCTATAGTGTTCGAAACTAGGCACAATATCTATTATTTCACCCATGACTATTTCCTAACTATTGTTGACCCATTAAATATCCTATCCTATGATCGCAGTTTTATCTGGGGGGGAGCATGTTTATTAGATAGTATCTGAAACATAGATTTTCAGTATGTTTCAGCTATACATTATATCACTGCATGTAATTCTTACTAATATTTGAACGCCTTATAGGCAAATTTCATAAATCAATCAAACATTTGAAAAAGGTCAGTATCAGCATCAAATTTCTCTTTATAAATGGGCTTAACTACTTATGTAATATTCAAAAAAAATATAATCATGGAATTTCAGAAATAAAATTTCGCTGTGCACCAAGCTGAGTCTAAAAATTGCATTTAAAATGATTTTGCCCGTCAACGAACTAATGAAAATGGTGCAGTGAAAATGAAACTATTTATCTTATATATTGCTACGAAAATTGTTGTAGTAATTCTCTCTCAAGAGCGATAAGAAAATGCAGATTTTATTATCCATGAAAACGGGTATTCAATATTCGTAACTCAAGCTACAAAATTCAAAGCGAATTAACTCTACTTCATCCGCTAATTTCAAATAATAGCGAAGCTATAGATCTTCATGACCGTAGAGAAAAGACGGTCTGTACGGCTCTGCTAATCACGTAGCTTGATCTGCGAACTCAACTAACTGCCCGCCTTTAAGGCGAGTCTTAAATAGCATCCCACTGAAGTGGGATGGGCAAACCTTTAAAAGGCTCGTTCTTTCCGGACGAGTCTAGAAACTTGTCAATTATTCTCTAATAACAAATCTTTATTTATTAGCTTTTACTATACATTTTAGCGTGCAGTAAAAAACCGTTAGCGACCTCATTATATCGCCAACGCACCTATATCGCCAAATTGGTCAAATATGACGATCTTCTGTTGTAAATTCCCTTAAAACGGTCTTTCCTCGTTGACGCACGATTCCATTACAAATTAATTTAATCTAATTAAACTATTTACAGATATTTACAATACTTACACAACAATTTAGAAATATTTACTTCTAATTTACACAAAATTCTTAACAATAGTAAAAACATTTTTTTTTCTTTTTGAAATTAAATTTAAAAAAATTTTATTTGTAAATTAAGTTGCTTGAAATTATAAATTATTTAAGGAATGTATGTGTGTTTATTATTGAGTTATTTGAAATTACATTAAATTTTTATATCAAGGCAGATCTTCTTATTTTTGAAGTCTGATATCTCAGTCATCCCTTATTATGCCCTTTCATAATTTCCGGTGAAATGATTCTCTATGTTATCGTCATATCTAAGAAGGCATTTCTTACGGTCAAATAACCTGACTGATTGGATTCCTTCAATAAGAAGGGAAAACAAGAAATACTTGGAGATACTAATCTAGTGTGTGTTTATCCGGATATTTATCAACCGGAAATCTTAAAGAGTCCTACAGAAGTACAATAATGCTTATAAATATAGTCTAACGGTCCATGAAGTATTATGTACAAGAGGAAAATTTTATATATTTTCTTAGGTTAAATTCATGCAGTAATCATCTTTTACTTCCAAGTTTAAAAAAAATTTGTTAGAAATTTTAAATATTGAAATCTTCTGTAGTTAGATTTCAAAGCTTAGTTTAAAATAATTTTAAAGATTCTATTTATGATACGACCGCATTTTAGATAATTCGTTAGTTAAGTTTTTGCAGCATAAATCAAGATTTTAAAAAGTTACACATTTAATTTTTTCCAAATTACTAGCGAAATAATTTTTCACTTACTTTCTGATGTACTAAAACTCTGATTCTTTTATACAGATCTAAGTTCCTATTGGTAGTGTAGAATTTGAATATTTTTGATACTTTGCTATTCTAGTGACTAAAAATGTTCACTAATATCGTTATGATATCGACACGATATTCACACAAAAGACTTCAGAATGAGACACAACTTC
This sequence comes from Argiope argentata, assembly GCA_026289955.1. NCBI lineage: Eukaryota > Metazoa > Arthropoda > Arachnida > Araneae > Araneidae > Argiope > Argiope argentata. The sequence continues at coordinate 272,333 of JAOUZG010019115.1, read as the reverse complement.
TTGCAGGTAGAATAACTTGTACCAACAAAAACAATCCATTATTCATATACATGTACATTTGTTATAATTTGTTGTTGTATCTTATGGCACTTGCCATGAATAAGATCGCTGAGGTAGTCAACGATTTAAGCTTAAGCAGCTTCTCTTGTTTTGTAGTAGCTCCAACTAGAGCCAAGAGTACAACTTTTGCTACTCACTCATCACATTCGCTTGCACCGCCCCTTTTTCTGGGGTGGGGGCTACGTTTACACATCGTACAGATAGAGCACAGAAGAACAACCATACTTGAACCGGGATTCGAACCCTGGACATTCAGATCACGGAGAAGAAATGCTACCCTTATGTGCCAAGGATCTGGCGCCTTAATTTGTTAATCTGAAAATCATCATATGTTTTATTCGAAGAAAATAATAAACAAGTTCCTATAATAACCTAAATAATCTATCATACCCTCCACACTAAAAGTAGAAGAAAGTGTTTTTTTTTTCTTAAAAATAAATTTTTAATTAGAGGTAAAAATTACATAAAATTGCTTTTTGTAAAAAATGAGAGTCAAAATAAAAATATATTTAAAAAATAAACGCTGATACTAATATGACAACTTTCAAACTACCTACCTTTATCATACCAAAGAATTCAGGGCAAATTCTGGCATCGGAATAACATTCTGGCAGTAACAATGGTTTATTAATAATTTCCCCCACCGCGCAATTTACAGTGCTATAAGTGATATATCCCTCCATCGATATAGAGATTTAAAAAAATTAATAAATTAAGTCACCAAACTCTCTAACCCTGCACGAAGGCTTACGGATTTAAACCACTAAGGTTTAATGACCATACCACCTCAACAGTAACGCTGGCGGGAACAGGGGCTGTGTCTTAAGGGCCATCACCGGCCACCGTACAACCTTTCCAGTAGTAATTGCATCCCAACATCGATGGGAGGAGCCACTTTCACCTTTTAATGTACCCACCAGGTTGACGAGATCCAACCGCCATACTCGAAGCATCTCTTCCTCAATTTCGAGGTGCCCCCTGAGGGTTAAACTAATATAATAAGGGTACTAATTTTCAATGAATAAAGTAAAAATTGAAATTCTTAAATAGACATTAAGTACTTGAAATGAATGGGAAAATAATTACAATTTAATCAGAGTATTTATGTGAGCATCTGATACTTTTGTAAATTTTGTTTCGTCTTCCACAAAGAATAATTTTTTTTATTCTACTATAAAAATAGCGCTCTTTTTTAAATGTTTGCTTGTTTGTTTTTAATTCATTTCTGTTTGATATTTGAATAAAGAATTGACACTCTTACCGTACATGAAGGATAAGATTTAGATTGAATCGACGTAGATTCTGTCTTGGTGTAAATTTAAATATTAATATATTCTGAAAAAAAATATTTGCATTTGCATCACTATCACATTCGCCTTCAATTTTCGTATACATTCATGTATTTTTTTCTTGATTTAAAAAAAAAGTTTCTTATTTACTAGAAAGTTACTTGTTTGTTTTCGTGATTTGATAGGCCGTAACAGTTTCTTTTATCAGAGGACATTTAATTATGAAATCAAAGTTTTCAGAATTTATTTCAAAGCATTTTAAAATGTATATTATGTATATTTATTTAGGTACTTACATATTATACCGTCCAAATGTATAGCCAAATTTGAAGTCGTCGCCAATGAGTTGCTAAAGCGCCAATTATGGCATCCCGGAAATGTTGCAATCCGTTGATCTTTATCACCAAATTTAAATCCGTCGCCAATGAGTAAATAAACCTTTGGTGATCGTTGGAGAAGACGGTATAATACGGAAGTACCTTTATTTATTTATTATAGTTCTTCTATACAATTTGTAACAGTTGCAATCATTACAGAAATCTCGTATAAACTGCATTTTAAACTTGTTACAACTGTGCAAGTTTCTTAATTCATCAAAATACATGAAGCATCCAGCATTTTTACTTTCACTTATAGGATGCTTAAAGAAATTGGGTGTAATTGTATGAAAATTGGAACATGAAGTTTTGACGTATCCCCACAATTCAATCTTTCTTTAGTTTAAAAAACCCATTTTCGAAATTATATCAACCTGTCATTCTGAATTCAGTCTATGATCAAAATAACTTAAGAGCATTTTCGGAAATTTGACCGAATTAGCAGATTTCTATGAAATTTTGAAGAAAATTCACACGAAATTAGTATGTCTATGTGGCTGTCCGAGTATAAAAGAACTCGATAACTACAAAACATAAAAAGTCACATAAATAAAATTTGGTACACTAGTTTTGAATCCTAACTGTAGATTCCAACCAAGCTATCGAAGGGTTAACTATTTGTAAGTTTGAACTTTTGCAAGCACGTAAACTCAGCTACTCAAAATCATAAATTCTTAAATGAATGAAATTCAGTATGTAATCTTGTGCCGATAACTGACAATCAGTGACAAAATTTTATCTTGCTCAGACGAAGAAAAGGCATCTAAAACCTCATTCACGAAATAGATTTAATAAAATAACTGACAATCAGTGACAAAATTTTATCTTGCTCAGACGAAGAAAAGGCATCTAAAACCTCATTCACGAAATAGATTTAATAAAATACCAGGTTCAAGACAAAAATTTATATTTCGATGTTCTTTTTTGTTAATATAATGCAAAACATTCGCAGCCTCACCAATGGTCAATAATTTTCAGAGTGTGAGGATAAAATCATTACAGAAAAAACTCGGAAGCCGAGGTGAGATCATTTCTACGTTTCATAGAATTAACGCTGCCCACATCATAGATAGAATAGAAGATACATGAACTTCTTCCGATTTCTAAATTAAAAGTTACTGCAGCTATGCACTAGTATGCATTCGATAGAACAGAAGAAAAATTATTTTCTTCTTATTACAGAATTAAGAGCTATTATAGCTATAAACTAGTATGCATTAGCAACTGCAGAAGACAAATGAACTTTTTCCGATTATTGAACTAAGAGATACTATAAAGCTATAGACTAATGTGCTTTATATAGATCAGAAGATAAATTACCTACTTCCCATTCTTGAAATAAGAGTTATTACAGCTATAAATTAATATGTATTAGCCAGAACAGAAAACAAAAGAATTTCTTCCGATTACGGAACTAAGAGCTATTATAGCTATTAACTAGCATGCATTAGCCAGAACAGAAAATAAAAGAATTTTTTTCCGATTATTGAACTAAGAGCTATTATAGCTATAAACTCGCATGCATTAGCCAGAACAGAAGATAAAAGAATTTCTTCTGATTACGGAACTAAGAGCTATTATAGCTATAAACTAGTATACATTAGACAGAACAGAAGAACTTTTACTATAGATATACACAACTATAGCTATACACTATAGCTATACACAAAATATGAAAACTGTGTAATAAGAAATAACGAACTTTTCAAATTCTTACATTAAATAATTAACGATATTCTGTTAAATGAAGAAAAAACTTTAGGAACATAAATTATTTCTTTTTTTCCCTGAAATCATGGAATCAAGAGTATGGACTATATGAGAATATGAATTTCTCATATAGATTATCATTTCTGAAGTATTCAAAATTTTTATTAATTTTTTTTGTCGAAATGTTACTTGATGACATAAACAGAGCATAAGTAAATTAAATTCTTATTATTGCTGAATTAAAATTTGTCTATGTTGTACAAAGAAGAATTTTTACATAATATGAGGAGAAAGAGCTATTTGAGAATTCTACATATTCAGTCAAATAAAGAAGAACATACTAAAAACAGGCTTTATGTTTTCACTTTTATTGAAGGAGAAAAAATATTTTTTGGCATAAGAAAGTTTTGAATAAGTTTCTAAAGGCAAAAGAAGGCCATTCCATATATAGTTCTACTTTTTAAATTCTCTTTTTTTCCCACATAATTGCGAAGTGGCATCTAATGCTTAAAATTACAGATGAACTTCTAAAACATTAGAAAATAAATTTTTAATGGAAATCTTTAAAAAAATTACAGTTTAGTATTTTTTAGATAAACATTACTATAATAAGAATTTTAATACTAGTAAGATTGGAATTACTGAATAACTTTGTTCAATAGTTAGTCAACATTATTTAGTTTAGTAGATTCATCCTTGTTTTGTGAAATACCTATTTGTTATCTTTTCCTTAAAAAAAGTATTTTTTCGACGATAAAAAAACTGATTATTCACAATAACGAAACAAAAAAATGCTTACTTCATTATGCCTTCGTTAACTTAATTAGTTTTTTTACATGTATTAGTAAAAACGCTTATAAGGGCAAGACTATTTTCCGCCTCTTACTTTTTGTGTTTTTTTTTTAATCTTGTGTAATTTCACTAAGTAGGCAACATAAATTTTTTTATGTAAATGCCTACATAAAGAGTTTTTATATATACACAAGTTTTGGTCTTAAGAAAAGGCTTTAAAAAATTGTTCATTAATATCAAGCAAATCAGAGAAGAAAATCTGTTATGAAATTCAACCGGTTGCTGCAACAATAGAAGTAGAACCTGCTGTATAAAGAGAGGAAAATTAAAATCAATAGGCGAGCTGAAAGTTGTTCGTTTAATAAAAAGCACTGAAAAGACCTATTAATAAAATCAGATTTCATAATGTTAAAAAGACTTCCATTTCATAACTTGCCAAACGATTATTTTGTTCAAAAGAAAATAAATAATTAAATGTTTTTATAGAAGACATATAATACTTGATAAGGATGCATTTCAAAAAGAAAATGATAAAGAAACACATTTTTTCATATAATAGAAAAAAAGAAACGCAGTATAGATATATTACAAAAATTAATATTTATTTTAGCGTTGTGTCAACAACGTATATTTAGGTCATAAGTCAAAGACTTTACTTATCTTAAGTGCTATTTTTTAACAGGAAAAAGTGTCTACTTTTTTGTATCGTAAGTTTATAATTATTTATCAACTGATATACAAAATTTCTGTTATAATAATGGAATTTTAAAACAAAAAGACATTACTTCAACTTTCTCTTTCTTTCAACTTGGTCACATTTAGTAAAGAACTAATAGATATAAAATGGATAGTGCAACTTAATAACAAGTTAAGTTTTTTCAACGCCTTGCTGGCGAATGATTTTTTTCTAGTTTTATATTGTTATAAGTGTTTTCCAATGAAAATACTTTTGAAACTTTTGGGGTCCATCAATCAATGAAACAGTGATTGAAAAAGATGTCATGGATATTCAGATGGCAAAACTTTTATATAACTATTCGTTTGATCTCATTCAGTACTAAGAGCTGTTTTGGCCTTTTCAGTTTATTCATCAGTCGCAATCTTATTTATAAGTTAACTTCAAGATTTTTCCATGAAAAGAAAAAATATTATTTTATATGAAATAAATATTGATTTGGGACAACATAAAGAATAATTTCAGCATCTGTAGACTTACGATAAGTCCGAAATGAAAGCCTTTTAGTAAGGTTAAAAGTGTGTCTTGCTTCAAAATAAAAATATGTAGTACAAATTAAATAAGTAGCTTAAATCAAACAAGCATTTTAGCATAAAATAAAGAGTTTAAAACAAATAATTAGTTATTGGCTATTTTGAAATTAGTATTGATAAGCTGATCCTGTATGTAAAAAATCATTTTTCTTTCTTATCAATTAAGTTATAAAATGAAAGAGGATAAATATTTTTATGAATGGCTATCTGAGTAAAAGGCATACTTACCACTGAGAGTAAAGGGTATAAAACTATCTTGGAATCACCCAAACATTATGGTACAATTTTTGAGAATTTCATATTTTTTTTCAAAAAATGGAATTGGATGATGATGCTGTCGTGTCCGCTTTTTACCGCGGAAAGAGGGGTGCAGTAGTTTCTGAGGGTATGAACCCCTGAGCACCCGAGGGCAGAAGTCTGACTTCTAGCTCATAGGAAGATGGAACACACAAACTTGCACAACCCCTTTTTACAGGGGGGCACATTCACACATCTCACAGATAGCACACAAAGGAACAACCATGCCCGAACCGGGACTCGAACCCGGGACCTCCAGAACACGAGGCAGAGTGCTACCTCTGTGCCAGCAAGCCGGCAATGGAGTTGGATTATTAATTAAATTACATTGTTAATTTCATAATGAATTTAATGAGACAGCTATATTATAAGTTATATATAAATAATAATAAAAATTGAAGAAGGCTTAAAGTTAATTAAGAGCAACTTTTTCGTCCTATTTATTGTCAAATCAATTGCGAAAGCAAAATCTACAGATTTAAGTAATAAATACGTTTTAAATGAAATAGAAATATTCCTAGATTTATTGAAAGGGAAAGTTCAAATTTTAAGAGCCTTCTGAATTCACATGAATCTCCGAATTTCAGGGATTAAAGTTAGGTTTATATTGAATATTCTAAAAAATTATAAAAAGAAGAGATAAAAATACTTTCAACTTAAGAAACACAATAGTAAGTTGTTTTACATGAGAAGTCTTCACTTTTAAGCTGAAATTAAATGGTAAAGAATCATGTCACAACAGGTTAGGCATATGTATTGTTGTCGCTTCCTATTTAATTACAAAAGAAGATGAGATAATTTTTTCGGGATAATCCTTATTTCTTATTTGGATATCCAAAATCCAATAATCTTATATAACAAGCCTCAATATTTTTTCAGAGTAATAGAACAATTATATATATCTATAAAGAATTATTCCAGACATGCTCAGATTGAAAAAGGAATCAGATATTTCTGATAAAAATTTGTTCAAAGTTAGTTAAAGAAGGTAGATAACAAAGATATGGATTAGAATCCATAAAAAAATTCCTGCGCCGATTTACTCATACTCATAAAACTGACAAGATAATATCAAAAGTATTGTTGCGGAAAATCCGAAATTTTATTTGTGACTTGTATAGTGAAATATCCGTTAAGCTCACGGAAGAATAAAGTAGCTTTGTCCAACGCATTCATAAATACACAATAGCAGAATAAACTAAAGTGTACATAAGAATAGCACTTGTAGTAAACAGCAACACACAAGCAGCTAATCCTATCAAACAACCAAAATAACTTAAGCCGCTCAGAGAATTCTCAAGAGATGAACACTCCACAGTGAGGATTCGTTTGTCTAGTTACAAGAAATTAGTTTAACTGTTCACAACATCGAATCTCTCGAATCCCCAAAACTACTAACTCTTTTCAGGTCTGTCTCTCTGCTTTTTATGGTATTCCACACACAAAAAAAGAAGACTCTAAAGCAAATGGCGAGATTCGATTCTTAATGGTACGATTCTTCTTTTGTCAAAATTCAAGTACATGGTGTCCATAATCAAATTACCTTACTTTAAAGTGGTTTACAAATGAAACTATTGTTCAAAAAGTTATGAAATTTTTATAGGGTATAATGAAGGGACGGGAATTTGTCTGAATGAATTTTAAAAAATACTTCAAAATTTTACCACCAGGAGTAGTATTTCAAATAAATAACACATTTGGCAAATTTTTGACAAATTTAATTACAAAATAACCTTTTAGACATGACGGCCATCATTTTCCGCTACCATATGGAATTTTAAGGCGACCAGGGATCTTTAAAATGACTTTTTGTAATTTTCACCTTAGCAATTTGAAATTTTACAGGCATTAAGAGTAACGTTATAGGAGATGGCACACAAAATTTTAACGCATTATATTAATTTATTTATGTACCGGGGGGTAAATATAGTATAATATTGGGGATAAATTACGTTAATGAAAACTGTCCCACATGCTCAAAAAATTTGTTCGAAAGCACGCCAATTTTTATTATTACTTATTCTAACCCTCTTGGAACAAAAGTTGGGATTGATCTTGAAGTTTCATCAAAATTAAAAATATCAAAATTAATCAATATAATAACTCAAAACTACTGATTTTTTTTTAAGTTTAAGTAGTTTTGAGTTATTACATTGGTTAATTTTGATATTTCGTACTTAAATTTAAAGATTAATTCCAACTTTTGT
>JAOUZG010019115.1:186365-216053 GCA_026289955.1 Argiope argentata | reverse complement strand
GTTGTGACTTAAGGCTCTTTACAAGCCCACTAACAGTTATCTCTCAACGACAACTGTCAGTTGTTGTTGTGTGTTGTGACTTAAGGCTCTTTACAAGCCCATTAACAGTTATCTATCAATGATAACTGTCAGTGGGCAAAGAAGTAATTAATGTCATTAATGTAATTTAATGAATAATTTTTGTTGCTGTGTGTTGTGACTTAAGGCTCTTTACAAGAGGGACAGGCAATTATCTTTTAATGATTTAAACCGAGTGAGCATCTCTTGTTTTGTTTAGTAGTGTCAATTACGGCAAAGAGTACGACTTAGCTATTCATGCGTTACATTGACTTACACAGCCCCTTTTTACAAGGGGGGGGGGGCATTTAGTCACCTCACAGAACACACAAGAACCAACAGGACTGAACTTTGACTCTAATCTGTGATGCCCAGGCCCAGATCACAGAGGAAGACATGCAACCCTTATATTAGGATGCCAGATTATTCGTAGCTTTTTGTCACTAATAAAAAAATCTATTTTGCTAATATATAATGAACTTTTGATTCTTAAATAAAACGCCCACCGAGTAGAGGACTTCAAAAAGGGTCATTAGAAGTATCTTGTATGATAATTGGTTCATTCTTCCATCGTGAGTAAAGTTACGGTGTAGAGTCAAGTTACTACAATCACAATAACGGCATGTACTTGTACATAACTTACATAACTCCATACTGTGTCCCCGGTGCCTATAACGCTAAGTTATCTAACCAGTTGGATGAGCACAAAATGGGAGAAAGAGAAGAAAAAAAAGGAAAAATTTGTTAAAGGAAAAACAAGAGACGATACAGCATTCAGGGATTTCCAGAGAGAATGCCATCGGTGTCAAATCTTACACGAATCTGTTCAATTTTTTCTGCAGTTATAACTGGATAGAGGGGACAAGAATACTTAAACAAATGGTGATTATGGTTTGAACTTACAGGGGAATTAGATAACTAACTGAAAAGAGGGTAAAATTTTAAAATTAAATTATATGTATGAGAAATAAACAATCACTATAGAGCTAGAAATGCGTAGAGTCCATCTGGGTCCTGGGGACTTGATTTCCATCATGAGATCTGCACTTTTGAGGGACTTTTTAAGAATGTACTTGTACAGAAAACATGTAACCGTAGTTGGTGATAACTACTAAGCCTGAACCATATACCCAGCCTGAATTCTGTCATAAGAGGACGATGGTTGTTCAATTTACGCACGGATAATTCTTCGAGGTTATTTTTAAAAATACACTGTATTCTTCTTCTTTCACATTTCATGTACATTCAGTTAGTCACTTCTGTAAGTTTATAGCTATTAATATAAATTGTATTATAATTAAAATAACTTGTATTACATTCTGAGTTATTATTTATTCCTGATTTGTTGTATTTTTTAATCTTAAACAAGATATTTCAAATAATTTCGATTCTGTTTCATAATTTATAATTTTTAAAATGTGTTTCATATTATTTGTGACTTTTATTTAAATATTGCCAAGATTAGTTATCTCTAAGAACATTTTAATTTTTTTCGTTATTATGTTTTGCTTTTATGTTTGGCATTTAGGCATTTTTAATATCTTGCAATGCGTTAATAATAATTTAAATTTATGCTATAATAAAAACTATCTTCAACTTATTTAAAAATATAAATTATTCAGTGTTTTATTTGGTGTTATATCCGATTTATTTATGAAATTGGCAGGTAATCTGGTACAGAGGTAGCGCAGAGGTAGCGCGCGTGATCTGGGAGTCCCGGTTTGGGCATTTGTCTTCTTCTGTGTACTATGTATGAAAGTATGTACTATGTAAAAAGGGGCTGTACAAGCGAGTGTGGTGAGTATGTAGCTAAGTCGTACTCCTGACCCTAGTTGGCTCTACTTCAAAAACAAGAGAGGCTCATTAGGCTTAAAATCGCTGGCGGACGTCAGCACGCTTGTCCATTGCAAGTTCCACATAGAATTCTTAAATCTCATTCGGATCTTAAAATTTTTGTTTTCTAAAAAAGTAAAAGAAATTACAAAAAGAAGCTTTCATTTAACTTAAGCATACAAAACCATTCCAAATCAAGAATTAATAAATCTATGCTAGGTTATATCCAGAATTAGGTTAAGAAATAAGTTTAAATGATATGTATTTCCACGAACATCTAATAATATGTGGTAAAAAAAAATCATATCGAAACAGAAAATATTAATGGCGAGACTCGTCATGAGATAGACCTTCTAAAAACGACGTGTGAGTGACATTATCCCAAGGCTTCCTTTAATAATACTCATAAATATATTCTTATCTTACTTACTGGAAGTATTCTATCACCTAATTCCTTATATTAATGTCCTTAAAAGCGATAAGAATTGAATGTCAACCGTAAAACCTATTTAATTACCGTGGTTTAATAGATGTTTCTGGAAATCCATGGTTTTCATCAAGATCTTTTGAGATTTTCTGGTGACTACGTCTGTTTTATAATGATCCTCAGAAGTATAAAGTTTGCTCTGCTTCTTCTTAAATATAGTTAATTTATGGCCCATAAAAAAACTGTAAAGGAAAACTTCAAGTAATATTGTAAGGCAAAATGTGTTTAACAATACATAATGCTTCAAACAGGGTTCATGGAAAATATTGATTTATAATGCAATAATATTTGAGTTGGATTTGTTAATTTTTCGTTACGTTTATTAATACGGATAATAATAATGTAGCTATAGATTTAAAGCAACTATAATGATGAACTCAAATGAAGACAGCATGGGGGAAAAGATAATAAAACATTAATGTAGGCTACAAGAACTTTGAAAGTCGAATTACATTATTAAAATTTTGTAGGGTTCATTTCAAACTATCATAAATTACAAATAACCTTTCACAAAAGATACCCTTTTATCCATAAACCTCAGGGGAAATAAGCAGGTTATTATTATTTCGTGTATATTATGTTTAAATATTTTTTGTTGGCTTTATGGCACAGAGGTATCTGTGTGCTAACTGTGAGATGTGTTACTGTGCCCCCCCTTTAAAAAGGGGCTGTGCAAGCAAATGTAGTGAGTGTGTAGTTAAATCGTGCTCTTGGCCCATGTTGGCGCTGCTTCAAAAACAAGAGACGCTCCTTTCGGCTTAAATCTGCAGCTGTATCAGCAGGGAATTGTCGATGGCAAATGCCATAAGTAACAAAAACAAATATATATTTTTTAATAAACCACTTTTTAAAGGGTTTTTCGCTTTAGAATTCCGTTTACTTATTTATTTTTCTCAAATTCAGATTTTACAAGGAAAGTTTGTTGTGTCGAAATAGGAAAGCAATTTACTATATGTTAAAATTAATCTATTAAATCGAACAATTGATTTTAGCTCCCAAATTAAGTATTTTCAATTTTAAAATTGGAATTTCGTATTTTTAAAAATTCAATTTCAATTTTTCACAACCAGAAAACTTTTTTATGATAACGAAGCAGCGGAGATCAAACGCTATATCGAAATCAAGCGTTTGTTCAACTGAGTGTGTGCCGAGTTCTGGTGTTTATTACGGAAGCGGCTTCGAATCCTGTGAGGTGTAGTCAGTCGTGTAATAGTGTGTCGGCAGTTGTATACTGCTAAAACAGGGAGACAGTTGAGATTTGCGGACGTTTGGAGAGACCTTAGAGGGAAGCTGCGTGAATTCTCCCCTTCTGCTAAATTCTGTCTGGCCTCTGTGTGCTGTGGTTGCTATGGCAACCGGTTACTACTTGTGGACTGTTGTTTGATGTAGTATGCTTCTGTGCATTGTGGTTTGTGTTTGTCTCGGCTGTATATTTGCTGTCTTTGTATTTTTTGTCTTTGTCTTCGTGTTTAATAAAAGACATCGTTGTTTTCTACTAAGTTCTATTAATTGTTTTAATCTACTATACACCCATAATCTATGCACCTATTATATACCCACCCACAACTATACACCATACACCCACTATATACTCACCCACTACTATACACCATACACCCACTATAGACTCACCCACTACTATACACTATACACCCACTATATATCCACCCACTACTATACATTATACATCTACAATACGCGCACAAATTACTATGTACTATACACCCACTATATACCCATCCACTACTATACACGTTACAATTACTATATACCTTCCCACTACTATACACTTAACACCCACTACTATACACTTTACACCCACTATATACCCACACACTATTATACACTATACACCCACTATATACCCACATACTACTATATACTATACACCCACTATATACCCACAAACTACTGTACGCTATACCTCCACTATATACTCACCCACTACTATACATACACCCACTATATACTCATACACTACTATACACTATACACCCACTATATACTCACATACTACTATACACTATACACCCACTATATACTCACACACTACTATGCACCATACACCCACTATATACCCACCCACTACTATACACTATACACCTACTATTACTCACATACTACTATATACTATGCACCCACTATATACCCATACACTACTATACACTATACACCCACTATATACTCACATACTAATATACACTATACATCCACTATATACCCACCCACTACTATACGCTATACACTCACTATAAGAGAACCTGGTGAATGTACGAACTAAATGGAATTGAAGTTCCGTAACAATATAATAAATCTTTAATAATACTTATTTTCTAAACAAAGGGCTTTATATATTCTGTCATGACGTTAATACTGTGCCTCTAGCAACGCCTAAAAGTTTGGTTGATGCGGTTAAACTTGCTCCAGCTAGACGGGTTCCTACAATCTGACCAATTTAAAAACCTGTGATGTCAGACATTTTACTCTTTTGAAAAAAGATTAAGTATTACATAACTTCAATAAAGATAAAACATGCTACCAGAATATATACACTGCCATTTATAAAAAAAAGGTGGGTTATTATTGTATTTTAAGTCTTAAGAAGCGCGTTTAAAATTGGCCCTTTTATTCACAGGTGTTTTAATTATTTTGATAATTACCTGTATATTATATTAGAATTTAACAATCATCTAACATGAAATTCATTTCTGAGAATTATACAAGTGTAAAACTACAGAAAAATAATTAAAAATAAATATTTCTATGGAATGTGATTTTTAATTAAAATATCATATTTATTTTTATTCGAGACTTGAGACATAGAATTGAATTAGAAATTCTGTATAATTGCAGAATAAAATGAAAATATTGAGTTTTTAACTAACATTTTATTCTTTTTTTATTTTTTTATTCAGAGGAAAACCGCAAAAAAAATTATTCTAGTAATCAACTATAATATTATTCAGAATATAATGATATCAAAATTTTGAACTTCCTGCCTAATTCATAGTTAATTGTAGAATTATTTATTTTAAGTTAAATTTTTTATTTTGTGACTCCTTGAAAGCTTTTATGAGCTTAAGGTTTCCTTTAAAATTATAAAGGAATTTTATAATTTCATATAAATTATGAAACCATAATTCGAAACTGACTCTACTGCATTCGGACTTTAAAAAATTAATTTTTTACCTATTATAACGCTAATTAAATTTCAAATAATAGGTAATTCTCATTTTAAGAAAAAGTTTGCATGTCAAAAGGATTTAAATCCTTAAGTGATACAAAATATTATCAAATTTTATGACAAATTATCAAATAAAGAATATAAATACGACTTTGATAATTTGACTTGTAGATGATTAAAATTTAATTTTTTTTATAAAATTAGTTCGAAATTAGAATTAATCGAAAGTACTTAAGAAGTAGTGAAGTTTGAGAATTTTGTGATGATATTGAAGAAAATTTCTATATATTTTCAGGAATTAATATTTTTAAAATTTACAAAACTCAGATTCTTTACAACTTTAAAATAACCAAAAAAGCATAATAATTTATAAAATTTACTAAGGACTTTATATATTATTTTAATTACTACCTACTTTATTTTACTTTCTATACTTTCAACGTAGCTTAAAAGCATAATCTGGAATAAAATCTTTTTATTTAATTAATCACTCAAAAAACATAAGAATTTATAAAATATATTAATATTTTACTATTTTTTACTGTCTATACTTTCAATGCTGCTTGAAAGTATAATCTGGAATATGATCTGTTTATTCAATTAACAACTAAAAAAACAAAACAATTTATAAAATTTATTATTATTTTACTTTATTTTACTGACTATACTTTCAACGTAGCTTAGAAGTCTACTCTGGAATATAATCTGTTTATTTAATTAATAACCAAAACAACATAGCTTTTTATAAAATGTATCAATGTTTTACTATTTTTATTGTCTATGCTTTCAACGTTGCGTAAAAGTATATCTTTAATATAATCTGTTTATTTAATTAATAACCAAAAAAAACATAACGATTTATAAAATTTATTATTCTTCTAGTTTATTTTACTGTCTATACTTTCAACGTAGCTTTAAAGGATAATCTGGATTATAATATGTTTATTTAATTAATAACAAAAAAATTTATAAAATTTATTAATATTCTTCTTTACTTTATTGTCTATACTTGCAACTCTGCTTAAAAGTATAATCTGAAATATAATTTGTTTATTTGATTAATAACTAAAAAAAATAACTATTTATAAAGTTTGTTATTGTTCTACTTTATTTTACTGTCTATACTTTCAACGTAGCTTAGAAGCCTAATCAGGATTTTAATCTGTTTATTTAATTAATAACAAAAAATTATAAAATGTATTAATATTCTATTTTACTTTATTGTCTATACTTTCAAAGTTGCTTAAAAGTATAATCTGGAATATAATCCGTTTATTTAATTAATAACCAAAAAAATTAAAAATTTATAAAATTTATTCTTCTTCTTCTTTATTTTACTGTCTATACTTTCAACGTAGCTTAGAAGCCTAATCTGGATTATAATCTGTTCATTTAATTAATAACAAAAACAATTTACCAAACTTATTAATATTCTACTTTATTTTATTGTCTATATTTTCAAAACAATAAAGCTTAAAAGTACAATACTTAAAAGTACAATCTGGAATATAATCTGTTTGTTTAATTACTTTCATAATAAACTTCGGGCAATTAATTATCGCTGTAAACTTAAATCCATTAGCAAGCTTCTCATTCCCTCTTAAGTCCACAAAGTAGTCTCTTTAAATAAGCTTAAACGGCCGTGTTGACTAAGTTAACCCTCTGCTTCACACACAGGAAGACTCCCTATGGTTATCCATCCCGTCATTTATCTAACCACCCTAGAAAATAAAATAAAAGAGAAAGAATTGAGTAAATATGCCCCATCCTTTCTCATTCCCACCCTCCACAAACTGTCGACACAGATTCGCTCTATTGCTTCTTCCCCATTCATGTCACTCACGAAAATGCTTCCTAAAACATTTACAATGTTCACGCAAAACAGCAAAATGGGATCCATTGAATAACATTCCACAGAAAGCCCTTCCTCTGTCGAGGAGATATCATTCATAAAAGGCGTTCAATAAAGTGGCGGTTAGAGTAGATCTATGGAGCGATGCGCTGTTGCCATCGAGGGGTTTCAAAAGCTGTGGTAAAAATAAAAGTGGATGGGGGTCCATGCTGTGGTATTCAGGTTTTATTTCTCTTTGTTTAATAGCGTAATATGGGGAAAGATGTTTTATGTAGGTCACATAGATGTTATAAAATGGAAAACAATATTCGACTGAGCGATATTTGGATGTAACATGCGATTCTAAAAGTGGCATTTTAGTTTGTGTTCGATAGTAGTAGTATTTTATAGTTTGGATTCATCATAGAAAAATATAGTAAGTAATATTATTTCTATATTTTAAAAACATTAATATTGATATTTAGTGTGAAAACTAAAACTAAAAAACACTACTTTAATACAATCTAGACAAAAAAAATCTAGTAAGAGGATAATGTTTGAAAAACAAGTTTTTAAATAATACAATATTTTATACTTAACCCTTTTATGCATCATATTTTATACTTAATCATTTTATGCATCATACTACATCATACTTTATACTTAATCATTTTATGCATCCTACTACATCATACTTTATACTTAATCATTTTATGCATCATACTACATCATACTTTATAATTTATCATTTTATGCATCATACTACATCATATTTTATAATTATTCATTTTACAGGAATTTTGACAAAAATGCTTAATAACTACAACTAATTAATTTCTTAAGATATATAGTAAAAGCTATATTATTAATTGTGATAGTAACTTGATATATAGATTCATATGTCCTCTTATCTAAATTATATGAACCATTTATCGTTTTTTATCCAAAGACAGAACATAGAGGGCACTTGAAATATTTAATCGTGTCCAAATGATTTTTGTTTCTAAATTGGTTACTATCTTGACTTCATTGCAGATCAAAATATAAAAAATTCGATAATATGATACACGAGTCGGATAGAGCTTTTAAAGAAGAGTTTTAAATAGAAAGGAACTTCTATTTACAAAAAGAAGTAATGATAAAATATACTTTTTTATCTCAAAAATTTATAGAAAATTATTATAACATTATGAGACATATAACTAATATTATACGATAAAAATGTGGTGCTTTTTATAGTATCTATGTTGAACAGCTTAGGGCACAATGCTATACAACATTATTTAATATTAACCCATTCAAGGGCGATGGAAAGGATGCTTCCCACCAGATTTTTCAGTTTTTGTTTGAAATTATGTATATTGACAGAAGTTTTGACAAATTTTGAAATTAGATAAAAACTTGGATATTTCAGTTCCTTATCTCACATACAATAGTATATATTGATTTGTTATTTAATTACTAATTAACCATATTAATTAATTAATTAAAATAAATTTATTTAATAAGTTAAGTAAATTATTTTACTGAAGCCAATCTTAATACTAAAACTATTTTAATACAGCATGACTAGAAAGTAATGGTCTTTGAAAGGGTTAATTTAAGTTAAATTATTCCTTATTCAATAATATTATGGATATTATTTGATATTATACAATACTGCACAGTACATGTGTGCTATTAGAGCTTCGGAGTCAGGGTTACCTTAGCAAGCTTCCTATCATGAAATGATTCAAAAAGCAGTTTAAGTCACCTTTAATAACTCAAATAATCTTCAAATGATAATGTTTCTAGTAACTAGTATAGAATCCATGAAATAAAACTTGTGCAAGATAAAAAATAACTGTTGAATATTGGCCTAAAAATCTTGGCTTCTAATTACTTTTTGGATAGAAAGAAAGTTACAAAGAAAAAAATTTTGGAACCTTAGTTAATTTTTTTAATAAATATTATTCAAAATTTCAGCTCTTTTCCTTAATAACTTCAATCTCAAATGGCAAAAAAGATTATTATTCATCATTATAAAAAATTTTAAAAATACATTTCTAATTAATAACATTTTATTTCCTTACAAGTTCTTTCTTAATTTTGACAAATTATTAAAAAAACTTTTAAAATTACAGTAAATACATTGTTGTGCATATTATCCCTGAAATACTACTAAAAGTAAATATTAAAAATAAAATATAAATAGATAAATCAGTCTTAAAATCTAATCAAATTATGATGATTCATACTTGAAATTCTAAAATACTTAAACATTTTTTATAATAAAAATCCTTTTTTATTATAAAAAAGGATAATAAATATCCTTTATTTTAAAATATAATAAAAATCCTTTTTTATTTTATTTTTTTCATTATAATAAAAATTATAATAAATAATATATTTTTATTATAATATTATAATAAATAACATTATAAAAATCCATTTTTATTTATTTTTTTCAAAAAACTTTATATTTTTTAATCAAAATTCATTATAATTTATAAAATTTAACTGCGGACGTTCTCATCAGTTACCACATACAAATTAAAACTTTGTAGTAAAAAGCAAAATGTTATTACAAAATAACAATGAAGGAATTAAATTATTACAAATCTTACAAGAAGAATATATATGTAATTAAGAATAAACATTTATATTATTATATTTTTATATTAAATAAAAATATTAATATAATTTATTCATTTATATTATTTTGCATTTATTTGATTAATATTTACTTAACAATTTAACTAAAGTTGTGATAAACCTTTCTTTGTAACCACCTTCAATCAAGGAAGTAATTACGATCCAAGAATTTTAGGTCAAGATTCGAAAAACCACCAAGAATAATACTAAAATATGTTTTTTTTTATATTTTTTAAATGAATGCTTTTTTATTTATTGCAGATATTTACATTTGATATATTTAAATAAAATTATTACTTTTAATTGCATATATATTCATCTTATAATCCGTTTATCAAGCAAATAAAAAGATTATGAACTCAAAAAATAATACCAAAGCTGACTTGCATTCCTAAATAGGATATTTCTGATCATAAACTACGGAAATAAATTCTTCCATGATATTACCAGCTCATTATTAGTTAAATATTAAATCCTCTTTTTGTCAGACATTATCTTTGCATGCTTCAGAATTTAGACACAAGTGTTTGAAATTTATATTGAAATCAGTTTTCCCTAAGCTTATTATATTATATCGAAGCTGCTATTGGATTAAGTTGATGCATTTAAAACAAAGCATTTATGATACAGTACATAATTTCTTTTTCTTCATCCTGGAAAGCGTTCCAAATTCAATAAAAACTCAATAAATAAATAAATATTTAATCAGTATTTAAAGACACAGATGGAAGCATAGAAATGAATAAATAATATTCGTTTTTAGCATGCAAAGGCATGCTACATTTTCTAAAATGCCAAAGTAATGTGGAGAATCATTATTTCATAATGTTTCGGATTAAAAGATGTTCGGATTAAGAGAATTTCATCAAATGAAAGTAATAATATCTAACATAAAAATGAAAATTTTCCTCTTTTTTATACCCGTTAAAGCGAATAGAAAAAACACGCAAAAATTATAATTTTGTTAATTATCTGGTATACGAAATTACTTACTTAAAAAGAAATTGCAAGCAATTCGAGAAAATGTATTCACTTTATGAAAAAAGGACACGAGAAAAAAATTAATCAAAAGTTTTAGAAATATTTTAAATAAAATACTTTATGTAGGATAACGAATATAATTACTTTGCAAGAAGTCTGACTACATATTTTTCAGGTAATTATTGTAAAATAGAATTATCTACATGAGTAATATTATTTAGATTACTTGCGATATTAACACGTTATTGTGTTCTAACAGAGTACAAATTATACTGATACTTATTTCATAAAAGATTTCATTTTTAATGAGTAATTAATCCCTTTAGAAATACAAAGGAAGATAAGATTTTGTAATAAATTTCATCTGTTATAAATTAAATAGAAATTCTTTTCCAGGAATACTGAACAATTATTTGTTTCTGTCTCGGTTAAAAAAATATTTAAAACTGACATTTTAATGTAATTACTGTTAAAGGAAGAAAGCCAATATATAATGCATTTAATAATTAAATTTTAAAGGGGAAAATTAAAATATTATGATTTATTTGTAAAAATCCTATTATTACATGATCGTCATGAAACAAAATAATTCAAATTAGCATATGAAAATAACAGTCGGTTGCATTCCTGCGTCAACTTTAGAAAATTTCTTCTCGTCAATAAATCATAGATATTTTTTGGCACGGAATGGTACTATGTAAACAAGGACAAAACTTTTAACGAAATAAAAATTAAACAAGTTACAAACGGCAAACAACTGCGGTTCAAAATTTTATTTGGTGTTTTCTTCAAGAATTTTTATTAAGTCTAGACATTTTATATTTTTGTCATTGAATGGTTAATTTTCTTCTTTCGCTATCATTTAGTTGCATTCGCGATTACTTGTTTACTTCTTGGTTTGTATACTGAAAACGTAAACAATAAAAGCAAATAAACTTTTGAAATTTACATAGGTATTGAAAAGGTATCCTATTTCAGAGGACGACTTGAAGCTACTTTATAAAATTTCTTTATGAATTTATGCAAAATGTTCGCATTTTAGCATTTAGAAAATAGTTCAATGAAACAGCAAACTATTTAACAACTTCAATTGATTCAATAACCTTGATAAAATTAAATAATTTAATGTATATAAGACTAATTTCGGATTTAAGAAGAATTCGTTTAATTTTATTAGAATATTTTTTTCAAAAGAAATTTGAAAAACTGTTATTAATATTTCATTTAGTATTACACATGTTATGCTTAATCATGTCTCGTTGATTTAACTAAATTTTTATCTTGTGGTATTTTCCGATTATTGATTTCATTTTTATATATGTTATCAATGTAATCATTTCATGTTATTTTTTCATAATTTTGCTTATATTATTGTGTTATAATTATCTTTTTCACTAATAGTTTTAACTTTTAACATATTGATAACAATTTTAACTATTAACACATTAATTATAATTTTAACCTATTATATAATTTTTTTTCTCTAATTATTGACTTGATTATTAAATATTAATCAAAATGAAGAAAAAATAAATATAATATTAATTCAGAATTTAGGAAATATAAAAGAATGACATATATCTGCTAAATATATAAACAATAAGAATATAAATATCTAATCATATATAAGAATGATTATTTACAAATAAAAAGATTCAGCCTACTAATTGTTTAATAATCATTTATTTTCGTTTTACATTCTTTTACTAAAGCATTTTATGCAAAATAAACTAAAACAATGTATTAGATTTTTGTTAGTTGTCTCAACTTATATATATATATTTTTCCTATTTAGTTTCAATTTCCATTAATATTATATTTTTAAATTGCTTTATTGAACGATATAATTCTATTTAAATTTATTATTAAGAAAAATGTATTGAACTGAAAACAAGTGTTTTTAGAAAATATTTGTTTTGAAATGCAACTTTATTCTAAAGATAAAACCGTGAAAATAGATCTAATTATGAATTTTTTTAAATTAAATGTTGGATTACATATTACATTGTTGTTAAGTTTTTTTGTACGATAGGCAATTACTTTAATTTTGAATAGTATATCATTTTCTAAAATACAGATTCAATGAAAAAAACTTAAATATACAATAAATCCTAACTGTGCCTGTGTCCAACTGAAATTCGCATTGCTTCTTTAAGACTAATTAGTAAGCATATTATTTATATTTTATAAATAAGCCTAACTTTCGGGTGTTTTCGTAAACTTTCGAACTTAAAGTTGTGATCATTTTCATCAACAATCATTGTCATTGAATGTGCTATAATAAATCAAGTTCCTGTTCCAAAAGTTTTGACTTTGGTGACTTTCTTAAAATGGTATGCGTTACTGTCAAAGATTTCGGCCATTTACTAAGCAGATAAGAATGGAAAATAATAAATCATTTTATATCTTTGAAAATATGCTACAGAAGTTTATGACATTCTTGAGAAACTTGTCAAACAGTTATTTTAAAAATATTTTTAACTATATAATTCTTTCCTTTCAATCCCATAGAAGATGAATAAATAAAATTAGAGTATCAACTGTTCTAAATAGAATCAATTCTTCTGTTCTGCTGTAGTAATTCATAAATAAAGAACTGCATAATTCTGAGCTAAAGTATATTTGAAAAATTCATTGGCATTTTAAAATCATCATAAAATATTAAAGTTCATTAAATTTAACTAATTCAAAATATAATTTATATTCCCCAATGCAAAAATGCATGAATATTTTTAATGATAGTATAATTGTTGTATAATATATTCCTATGTTTCTAAATTTGCATTCATATGCAAATGTAGTCTTAGAAATATATGTTTTAATTATTTGCCGAATGCCTTACTTTTAAAATAAAATGTGATTTTCAAGAGCAAATCGAATGTAGTATTATTGCAGACTATTTATAAAGTCTCTTTTTAAGTCAAGATTGTTAATACGTTTTATTTTGAGCAGTGTAATGCAATATCTTATAAGTTAAGAGAACTTCAAAAATGCTTTCAAGTCTTGAATTTAAAAGAGAATTCTCTCTTAACCACATGATTCAACTTTTATTTTCAAAAAGTCTTCATACCTATTCTATATATGGCAGTTGACAAAAGCATATTTTAAAGTGTAAGAAAAATGCCTTGACAAGATTAAATGGAGCACTTACAAGAATATGAGGAAAAGTTTCATGCTTTATCTTTTCTGAATCGGGCATTCTACAAAATTTAGGTTAAGAGAAAAAGAAGTAAAGGAAATTTGATCAAAAATGCACCGAGTTATTTATATGTTTTGACAATAAAATAAAAATGTCCTCGATCTCAAATTTTTCCATTAAAATAACATTCATAAAAAAATTGCTTTCTTAGAAATATGCTTAGTTTCAAATTTAATTTCAATTTTATCAAAAAGGATTTTATATTTTTTAACAAAAGTAATTAAAATATTTATTATCGATTTCTCATTTAATAATCAGAGTACCGATATTGACTTACAAATGATTTTTTATATTAAAATTGTGAACCTTCTTTAATTATAGCCAAAATCATGTAGCTATATGACATCTGTAGGCATAAACATTATTTGGATAAAAATATCGTTTTAAAGCTAACTGAGCACTATATAGCTGTCCTGCTAATTTAGGCAAACGACGTCTGGCATCTTCTCAGCAAACTTCCACACCATACCAATAATATTTGATCGTGGCGATCTAATGTGTCCCAGATTAATGATGAATCTTCATAATATGGTTTCTGAAATCATGATTGCTCCCAATGGAGTCCATTACATCTGATGTTCCTTAATTTATATTATATTTTAATTGTACTCCTAATATTTTATTTAATTGTATTGATGTGTATTTTTTTAAATATAAATTCCTCCTACATCTACACTAAACTGGAAAAGGGCCATATGAGCTTTATAAACGGAGGTGTGGTGTTTTGTTAAGTTTAGAAGATATTTACACTGAAATGACAAAACTCATGGGATGACTATTAATATCGTGTCGGTCCCCCTTTTGCCCAGAGAAGTGCAACAACTCGACGTGTCATGGAGTCCACGAGTCGTTGAAAGTCGTCTGCAGGAATATTGAGCCATGCTGTCTATATAGACGTCCATTATTGTGAAAGTGTGGATGGTGCAGGAGTTTGGGAACGAACGGACCTTTCGATGATATCCCATAAATGCTCGATGAGATTCATATCGGGTGATCTAGGTGGCCAGATCATGCGTTGGAATTGTCCGGAATGTTCTTCAAATCAATCGCGAACAGTTCTGGCCCGGTGACATGGTGCATTGTCATCCATAAAAATCCCATCGTTGTGTGGGTACATGAAATCCATGAATGGCTGCAAGTGATCATCAAGCAGCTGAACATAACCATTTCCAGTCAACGATCGGTTCAGTTGCTCCAGAAAACCGAGTCCATGCCATGTAAAAACAGCCCACACCATTATGCAGCCACCACCAGCTTGAACAGTGCCTTGCTGACAGGTTGGGTCCATGGCTTCGTGGGGTCTGCGCCACACTCGAACTCTACCATCAGCTCGTAAAAACTCAAATCGTAACTCATCTGACCACGCCACGGTTTTCCACTGGTCTAGGGACCAGTCGATATGCCCACGAGCCCAGGAGAGTCGCTGCAGGCGATGTCGTGCTGTCAATAAAGGCATTCGCGTCGGTCTTCTGCTATCATAGCCCAAGGAAGACAAATTTCGCCGCACAGTCCTATTGGACACGCCCCTCGTACGTCCCACATTGATTTCTGCAGTTATTTGACGAAGTGTTGCGTGTCTATTAACATTGACCATTCTACACAGACGTCGGCGGTCTCGGTCGTTAAGTGCAGGTGGTAGCCCACTGCGCTGTCCAAGATTGGATGGGATGCCTGAAATTTCATACTCCCGGCACACTTTTGAAACTGTGGATCTCGTAATGTTGAATTCACTAACGATATCCGCAATGGAATGACTCACGCGTCTAGCTCCAACTAACATTCCACGTTCAAAGTCTGTTAATTCTCGTATTGCCACCATAAATCACGAAAAACCTTTTCACATGAATAACTTGAACACAAATAAAAGTTCTGGAAAACGAACTGCGCATTTATTCCTTTTCGCTGCGATACTACTGCCATCTGTATATTTGCATATTGCTATCCCATGACTTTTGTCACTTCAGTGTATATTTTATCAATGTAGAAACTAAAAAGCTATGAAAGCAGAGCAGAGTTTAGAAAGCCTTGTATATTGCATTTATTGAAGCTTATTATACATGTATTGTAGCTTCGAAGACAAAAAGCAATTTATTCATATTTGTCCGATTAGAAGATGTCAAATGGATCTTAAATATACTGCAGAGTAAAAAGTAAAACATACAATCTCCAAGGACTTGCAAGATTGTTAATACAATACTAGAAAGTATATAAATCTGTTTTTCTGTTTAGTATATTGTAATAACGTATTGTAATTTTGCATATTCTTATTGAATTTATTAATAAAATTCAATCCAAAAATAAATCGGGACATTAGTTTGTAATACAAAGACCGTCAAGAGAAAAATCAGCAGAGATTGTACATAATATAACATAAAGCTATTCTGTGCCCCCTGTATGTTTATATATAGTTTATATACACTAAAGTGACAAAAGTCATGGGATGACTATTAATATTGAGTCAGTCCTCTTTTTGCCCGGCGAAGTGCAACAACTCGACATGTCATGGAGTCCACAAGTCGTTGGAAGTCCTCTGCAGGAATATTGAGCCATGCTGTCTGTATAGACGTCCGTAATTGTGAAAGTGTGGATGCTGCAGGAGTTTGGGTACGAACGGACCTTTCGATGATACCCCACAAATGATAGATGGGATTCATATCGGGCGATCTAGATGGCCAGATCATGCTCTGGAATTGTCCGGAATGTTCTTCAAACCAATCGCGAACAGTTCTGGCCCAGTGACATGGCGCATTGACATCCATAAAAATCCCATCGTTGTGTGGGTACGTGAAGTCCATGAATGGCTGCAAGCGATCTGCAAGCAGCTGAACATAACCATTTCCAGTCAATGATCGGTTCAGTTGCACCAGAGGACCGAGTCCATGCCCTGCAAAAACAGCCCGCACCATTATGCAGCCACCACCAGCTTGAACAGTGCCTTGCTGACAGGTTGGGTCCATGGCTTCGTGTGGTCTGCGGCACACTCGAACTCTACCATCAGCTCGTAAAAACTCAAATCGTGACTCATCTGACCACGCCACGGTTTTTCACTGGTCTAGGGACCAGTCGATATGCCCACGAGCCCAGGAGAGTCGCTGCAGGCGATGTCGTGCTGTCAATAAAGGCATTCGCGTCGGTCTTCTGCTATCATAGCCCAAGGAAGACAAATTTCGCCGCACAGTCCTATTGGACACGCCCCTCGTACGTCCCACATTGATTTCTGCAGTTATTTGACGAAGTGTTGCGTGTCTATTAACATTGACCATTTTACACAGACGTCGGCGGTCTCGGTCGTTAAGTGCAGGTGGTAGCCCATTGCGCTGTCCATGATGGGATGGGATGCCTGAAATTTCATACTCTCGGCACACTCTGGATACTGTGGATCTCGGAATGTTGAATTCACTAACGATATCCGCAATGGAATGACCCATGCGTCTAGCTCCAACTAACATTCCACGTTCAAAGTCTGTTAATTCTCGTCATGCCGCATAAATCACGAAAAACCTTTTCACATGAATAACTTGAACACAAATAAAAGTTCTGGAAAAAGAACTGCGCATTTATTCCTTTTCGCTGCGATACTACTGCCATTTGTATATTTGCATATTGCTGTCCCATGACTTTTGTCACTTCAGTGTATGTAGCGTCCGTCTGTGTCCTGAGGCTTTGTTTTCCTTCGTGATCACTGATTGTACATAAATCATCAAGTAAAAATTAGTTTCATCATAAAAATAGTCAGTCATAGATGCATAATATAAAAAAAGTTTTAAAAAATAAAAGATATCCTCAAACAAGCAACAATTAGCACCACTTCACGTTTCCATTGCCCGCATAACTAAATAGATAACTCAATTTTAATTACCCATTTTGTTTTTAAGAAATTCAAGGAGAAACATTTTGCATTAAATATTCCATTTATTTTCTTTCAAATGTAGAAAAATCATTATTAAATACATGTTTTGAAAGTGAAATTCGAATATTGTGCCAAAACAAGCTGTTTAACATATTAATCGTTACGAATGAATACTTTCATATTCAATGAATATTTAACGAATATTAAAATTAGTTTTGATTAGATTATTCATGTTGCATTAGTCCAATAATATGATCCCACATGTTTTCATTCAACTATGTATTCTTTCACGCAAAACACTAGACACGTGTTGTATATAATAAGATGCATATAATATGCTGATCTAGTGTATACATTTATAATTATTTTCAAGCATTAAATTTCTTCACAGTATTAGTTTCAAAACATATTTATAACGTTTTTAACCCTAAACAAGTCTTATTATTCATCTTAATATTTTGTTTTTATTATAATTAAAACTTTTTTAGATTCAAATAGTTGACTTTCTCTTATTTTAATTTAAACGGAATTTTCCCTCGAAAGCTGGAAAAAATATTAAATATTATCTTTTCCTTATAATAAGCTTATACAAACACTAAGATTCACTGATAGTTAGCATCTTAATGTAAAAGAATTGCAAAACAGCATAGTGTTATGAATGTAGTTTTAAAATATTCATTTTTTTAACTTGAATAAAATAGCTACAGGGTCCATAATAAGATTCTAAAGCAACATCAATCATTGTAAAATAAAGTTGTTTCTTTCATTTTAGAAAATTCACAGAGAATTAACAAAAGAAATTTTTAATAATGCCTAGTAATAATGCCTAGAGTAATTTTAATTTAAAAATCACGAAAAATAACTTCATCCAACTTCATCTATGTTTTTTAATCAGTATATAGAATCTTTACTTTGATAATATTTTTTTCTATGTACACATCTCTTTTTTTAAATCTATAGAGCTGTACAAACCTCAGTAACTTGAAAAAAAAATGATAATTTTTTATGATTAACATTTTTTAAACAAGCAAAATAAATGACAAAAAATAAGGATTTTTTTGTTTGGATAGAAAGTAATAGTTAATTTCTTAATTGCACAGGCGGATTTTAAGTTTTTAATAACAAAAAGAATTTACTTGAGTACTACTTTAGTATAAATATTTGTTTTTAAGAAAAGCTTTTAATTTAAACAGTTTTAGACAAAAAAGAAATTTTCAGGTACCTTTTTTTTAATAAACTTTTATAAGTATGATATTTTTAAAATATCTATGTATATCAGTTTATCAAAAGAAACTTTGAATAAGATATTTGTTTTTCGAATTTTTCAAATGAAATCTGAATTTTCAATGAAGAATGCGTTGTCTTCTACTTAGAACTTGAATGCAATCTAAAATGTTTGAAACTGTAATAAGGTTAATCACTTTATTCTTTTAGGTAAAAAAACTTTGTCTGAAGAGTAATGAAATCATATGAATAGGAACTTCTTGAAAAATATACATCAATATTGTGATTTTTCAATAAATCAATTTTTAGATTTTACTACCATCTCAATTAGTTATTTGCATGTTATCTAAATTGCAAAACAGCCTCTGCGTCTTTAGACTCTTAAATATTTTAAATAAATTCAAAATGTTTTCAACCAGAAAATATACATTTTACTCTATTCTGTTAATTAATTTTTAATTACTTTTTCAATTATCTGTTTTAGTTTTTATTCATATCCCTGGGATATTATTTTCTTTTAATATAAGTAGTTAAACTCCCACATTCCGAAAAAACTGTCTTGTTAAAATAATTTGAGAGGCCCTTTCCATAGAATTTTTTAGAACCAGATTAAATTCCATAGAATTTTTTAGATTTAATAATAAATATTTTAGATTCTATTTTTATTTAATAAAAAGTCTTTTAGGTGGAATCCTGACGATATTTAAAATATCTTATTCTATGATGTTCAAAATTCTCCACAGAGAATTCATAAATTATATTAAATATCTTTTATAATGCGACTTTTGATAACTTTGAAGGGTCTTCGAATAAATAAGATAAATGTTCTATTCTGATACTACATGAATAATAGTTTTGAATGGATAAAATTATTCTGTAGCAAAATCAGAAGATGTGAAAAATTCTGAGCTGTCTGTTTTTCTACCTCTGATAAAACGTAAGTTCGTGATTAATTTTATATTCAAAAAATCGACTGCACCTTGAATCTTCCTTACTCTTCTGAAATTGCTTGAATACTACTTCAATATGGAACTCACAAATTTGAACCATAGTCAGATAACAGGGATTACATTAGAGTAAGCGGTTTCCTCTTCCAATATCCACGTCTATTGTCCTAATGAGGTTTTGTCCCATTCAATTCCTTGAATGGAACATAAACAACAAGCGATGAACAATATTTAATATAACAATTTCTTAATTTGGAAGGTAATGCTTATAATAAGGTTGTGCGAGTTGTAGAAAAGCCCATATTCCTTATTTAAAACTAATTTACCTCATTATTTTCAAATAAACATATTTCTTTCCCCCTCCCCTTCATATTCTTCCAAAGTTCAGCTCACTTTTAGAAACATCTTGTTTTAAAGCAATGCTAATGATAGTTTAGGATGGGCCTTTTCATTTTAAACCCCGATCAGAAAACAAGGACGATGCCTGAGCAGTTACCCCTTCTCGAAACTCTTAAACAGCACTATTTAGCCTGACGGATTAAAGTCGCCCAACCAAAAGGGAATCTTATTTATAATTGCAGCTACGAGTTGATATCTTGTACGCATTACTTATTAAACATAATGCTATATTTAAAAACAATACAACTTGTTATAAATAGTTGAATAACAAGCAGATCGATTAGATAATTGTAGAAATTTGCAAAGATAAGTTTTAACTCAATTTTCAGCTTACCAGTGATCGCAAATGAAAAACCGGAAAAATAGTTTTGACAAAACCCTAAGGAACAAAAGAGCTTCACATTGAGCAGCTGGATTTCATAGAAAACAAACTAAATACACACTTGACAAAACCAGCAGAAGTATTGACTTCTTTGCTGATTTTATTAATACTTCTGGAACTTTCCCACTTTTTGTCGCTCACCTGTCTATTCCCATCCCTTCAACTGAAACGTTGCGTCAGCTTCCTCGCAACTTTAGTTTTCTTTATTTTTCAGATTGAAGATGGAGCGAGAGGAGAGCAAATCTCAATCCATCTCTCGGCATCTAGCAGCTGTCTGTCTTCTGTCTGTTTTTGTGGGAAGTTGCGCTCTGCTTGGAAACACAAAAGCTAGGGTAAGAAAAATAGAATAATGTATTTCTTTAGTATGCTGCAAGATATTAATCCTTTGATGAAGGCAGATGTTACTCCATTAATACCTTGAGGATTAAGAAAAATAACAATTCCTTAGAAAAACATATAGTTCAAATTAGAAAAGCATATATGTTACCGTTAAAGTATATAATGCAGTTATTTTATAGAATACATAGTCATTCCATGAAATAACTGATCGTGTCCGTTAAAATGTGTAATGTGTTATTAATTTGACACTCTAGCTAGTTATTTTAATGAAATAACTAGGCATTCTATAAATTAACTAATGAGAGACAGTTAGAGTGTAAAATGAACAATTTATCTAAAATGAAATAACTAGTTATTCTATAAATAAACTAATGAGAGAAAATTAAAATGAAAAAGAAGCAGTTTATCTAATTTTTATACAGTGTATAAATGGTATTTATGGAAACGTACTATAAAATCATTTGTTACAGCAAGGATTACTAAAATGACACTTGGAATTACAAAGAACATTATTTCTAAAACAAAAACATTTTTTGTTGACACACTGCGTTTTACACGAACGTTTTTTAAATCCCTGACCAGTACCTAAACTTTGAGCTGTAGCAACCGACCAGAGCGATATTTCTACATCCGGTGCTTCTTCGATTTTAATTAATTTTTGTTCGCAGACACTGAACTGGGATCGGGGATATAATTGTTTTATGCTGTCGTTTCTTCAGCCCAATTGGAAAAATTCTTCTTCGGTTATTTTTATGATGATAGCTAAAATACATTTGGCATCACCTTTTCCTCTGTCAACTTCAGGCACTGGGATACGGAAAGTAAACCCCACAGAGACTTCAGAATGAGATTTATCCGACATTAATTTCATCTTTTTAGCTTGAATTTCTAAACATTTTTTTTATTTTCTCTTTAAACATCAAGTTTATTAGCACACAATTTCCAGATTTTCTCACTTTTCTTTAAATTTTAACGGGTTGCAGATCGTTATTCTATGAAATAACTTGTTAAACCATGAAATACAAGAGTTTTACACTTTAACGGGCACGATCAGTTATTTCATGGAATAATTAGGTATTCTATAAAATAACGGATTTCATACTTAAACGATAACATATACATAATTAAACAAATATAAATACTAATTAAAAACGAAAATTGAAATAAATACTAATCTAAATTATTTTTGTTACATCAAGTTTTGTAAGTAACTACATGATAAAGGCTGTCCCAAAATTAACGCAAGTTTAAGTTAGTAAAAAGTTAGTAAAAATGCCAAAAAATAAGTTAGTAAAAGTTAGAAAAATGCCAAAAAGTAAGTTAGTAAAAATAGAGCATTACACGATAGAATTTCGTGAACTGATTTCTGAACAAAATTTCAAAAATAATGAAAATCTGGCTGCCGTAGTTCAAATATTTGAGAACTGGCTTATTATATTATATGACTTAGCACCAATGGATTTCTTTTTATGAGGTTATTTGAAATAAAAGATTTATGCCACCAAATCTACTGGCACGCTTGCCTTGAAGGAGGAAATTCAAAGCTGCAGTAACAAAATTTTACTAAATCTATGCAAAATGGTCAGGGAGAATTTCAACAAAACAGTGTATATAGGGAAGCAAACCTGTAGAGGCCATTAACCCTAGGCATTATTTTATACCAAACCTATCTTGTACGATTCAATACAAATACAAAATTTAAATAAAATGCCGTTTTATTTATCAGATCATGCTTTAACACTTAATTCTATAGTGTAACTTTCCATTTTTACAAACCCTAAACTGCCAATTTTCAAACGTTTTTTTTTAAATAGGATTGCCAACAATTTACTTCACGAGTGTTACCAAATTTAAATCTTGCATTAATTTTGGGACACCTTTTATATTTGTTTTTAAACTAGTTTTACTATCTTGGCATATTAACTAGTACACATTTTCAAAGTTTTAAAAAGCACTATACCTTTTCAGAACCTCTAATAAAGATTCATCGACTTTGTACTGACTCTTCATATCAAAACCAGAGTCTCATGATATATCAATGATGTGTTTGAACTATTTTTTAAAATTAAAGAAGACAAACTTGCATTAGAGGATTTTTGATTTATCCTTAATTAAATGAAGAATTTTCAGCTTTTTAAATAGATAAAGTTACATTTTAAATCAAAAATGCCTTGTTTTAATATTGATTGATTATAATATATCTGTAGAGAAAAAATGCAAATCTTAATTGCATCAAATCTTGAAAGAATTCATTTAAGAAACGGGAAATGGGGGATCAAAATTATTCCTAAGTCTTACTCATACAGGAAATTCACGTAATCTCTTTTTCAATGCAATCATAAATCGTAATCTTTCAATGCAATCGTTTTGCATATATCTTCACGAATTACAGCTGATATGAAATTATATTTTTAGAAAGGTCTATTGATCGTTTCAGTGTATGTATAAATTAGTTTAACTGTTTCGAATTAATTTTTTTTTCAAAAAAAATTCGTATAGGGGCAAAATTTTATAGCAGTATTGACAGATATTAAATGAAATCAATTTGGGGAATTGATGTCGAGGTAATCTTACTAATTTCAAAAATGTTCATTGGAGAAGGATTTTAAGCGAGCAGAGAAAAAAAAGTAATGAATTAAGATTGTATTAATCGTACTTGATATACCTTGATATCCGCATTTCAAGATCTTTAGCTCTGTTAATTGATGTAAAACACAAATATGTATTTACATAATGGTTTTACTTGCTTATAAAATCCACTATTTAGGATCGTCAGTGTCGTTACTGCAATTTCAGTTGATAACTCAGAGTAAGTAATTAAAAGCAAATTCTTCCTAGACATTTCTATAGAAGTAAAATTTGCTACGTGATAATATAATTATTCAAGTTTTATAATTATAAATAGTTTGTGAACAAGCCTTTGTCTGCCTCCATAAATATTATGCGTTCATCAATTACCGGATATATTTAGAATTTTCATTCTTTTTGAATTTTAAATGACGCTTACTTAAATTCTTATTGCAACTAAATATAATTAAATTTTGATTCATCTTTTAAAACTGTGCTTGAGATGCTCATTAAATGGCAGTGGAATTGAAGGATAATTCATAAATGGGAATAAAGTGAATTAATTAAAGTGAATAAATATGTGTTTATTCGTCATCATCGTTTAATCATCTCGAGACATTTAAACCATTCAACTGTGAAAGTTAATTTTGATTTCATAAATATAACACATAAATTCCATTCTCTCAGTCTTCCATTCATTTTCAAACAAGCCTTTTGTTCTTTATTTCTTACGCTTTACATGCCGTTGTCTCGGGCATCTCATTGTATTGTTCTGAAATTTTAGATTATCGCATTATTTGCTAATTTGATCCCATCATTCAAGAATCCACCCCTCGACAAAGTAATTACGTGCTGTGCAGCCTTTGTTCGCCGCGAAAAGATGTCTTAATCCTTTGCTCTTTCCTCAATAGTAAAAGCTTTTTAATGAGGTAAGACGCGCGAAACGGCAGAACAGTAACACATTATTCTAAGTATGCAAGCTTCAGGGATAAATTTCCATGGAGAGTTAAGAAGAGGCGACGCTAAAAGGCCTTGATATCCTTTAAACTTCGAAACAAAACTTTTCGCCAATACCTCAGTGCTTTCACACACATATAGGGACTTTCCTATTTTGTAATTGTCTCATTAAGATTAAGTATAACATTAAATTTTCGATTTTGTCTTTTTACAGCCACTTCTGAAGTTTTGCTTCAATTCAAGAGATCAGTTCGTTGCGGTAAGTTTATGTATTTCACTACATTTTTATCATGCATTATTGAATGGCTGTTAAAATACCGGGTGTCCAAAAAATTCCCGTACTCCAAATTTAAAAAATCATTGTTCATGATTTTTTTTTCAAGTATATTAAATTTTGCCATACGAGTAATGAAACCATGGACATGCATGAAGCTTTTTTCGACGATCGACTTATCTCAAAAAATCTTTGGCCACCTCGATCCCTGATC
The DNA here is from genome assembly GCA_026289955.1 of Argiope argentata. Lineage (NCBI taxonomy): Eukaryota > Metazoa > Arthropoda > Arachnida > Araneae > Araneidae > Argiope > Argiope argentata. Next base: position 190,693 of record JAOUZG010019115.1, on the reverse strand, counting down.
TGACCATCCCGGACTTTTTTCTGTGGGGATGTTTAAAGGGCAAAATTTATGAAGGTGATCCTCAAACAATAGATGATTTGAAAATCGCAAATACCCGAAGGATACAAGAAATCACTCCTAGCATGCTAAAACGCGTTTCGAAAAAAATGCGCAAACGAGTTCGACTTTGTCTCCAAGAACGGGATGGACATTTTGAACATTTATTATAAATGTAAGTTCAGTATTTTTTCCTCAGTTATGTTAAAAGTGCTTTTTATCATTGGCATAAAAATAATTCTTTTTAAACCTGTTGTTTTTGTAAAATAAATTCACAAATCATCAGTACGGGAACTTTTTGGACACCCTATCTATTTTCTGATGGAAGCTTGTAAAATGATAAAATAGTTTCTGGAGTAAAGTGTTTTTGAGTGTTTATGTAAATGGCAAGTGTTTAAGTTGATTAAATTTTTTCATGAGTTGTCCAAAAAATTTTAAACTATTAGGAAGTTAATGTATCAAATGAAATGTATACTCAAAATATTGTAACTGTTCAAAATTCAATCATCAAGTCATTAAAAGTTTCATTCGTATTCATTTTATTAATGAAATATAAGAATTTTTATCGAGCAGTGTTAGGCTTATGGAAGAGTGACTAATTTGAAAAGCTTCCGCTCTATAAGCGGATGCATGTATGCAGCGGTTTCAAGGCATTCATTCCTCTCCGGTTACCAAATCCGTAGAAGCTTTGTAATTAACAATTTGCTGCCTTGATATATTTTCTTGACTCATATTTTTTATTCAAATTAGAATCTCTTCCGAGGTATCTCTTTAACAGTAGTAAAGAAGAAATCATTCTAATTAGACAATATGTATGAACTAATTAGGTGGTGAGATTAAAAAAATATAATAATCGCTGACATATAATCGATATGGCAAAGCTGGTGCATAAATTTGCAATTATTCCATCTCATATTGACGAAAACTATAGTAATCTACTACTTTAACACTAATGCGATGTTTAAATTTCTTTTAGAATCTTGTGACGGTATAAAAATGCAAATTTTAAATGAAGTTGCAAGGTGAGCGTTTCCCGGTGATAGCTCCTGAAATAGCCTCGTACAAACTTTGTTTAGATTCACTTCTTTATTGAATCACTACTGTGCTGCATCTCTACGAATAGAACTGTGTATTGAATCCCACAGAACTTTTATTGAATTACTCTTCGAAAGATCAAGTTCACTCTCAATCTATCTATATTCGCCCTGTTTCAAGATATTTTAAGTTATCTCTGTATTCTATCTTTAGAATTAGTATATAATGAATTACTATTCTTCGAAATAAAGTACTAATTATTCTTCATTAATACAGAATTATTATAAGCTTGGAAAATCATGTGTAAAAGCCACCTCAAAGTACCAAAATAAATCAGCTCATTCTTTGTTGTATGTTGCTTACCATACAATGTGAAAATATCATAGTAATGTTACGAAGTATCTAATGCTAATAAGGAAGCATCGCAATATTCATTCTCTTAAAGGAGTACCCCCGGAGGGGTACACTGCGTAATTGAGGATGGGATGCTTCCGGTAAGGTGAATTGGATCTCGCCACCCTTGGTGGGTACACTAATAGGTGGGGGTTGGACTCCTTCCAACTATGTAGGGACGTACTTCTTACGGGGAGGTTTGTATCATGGTTGGTGATGGCCATTACGACTCAACCACAGTTCTCGCCTGTGTTGCTGTTGCGGCGGTCCAGTCATTCAGTTTTATGGTTAATCCGTGTACCTTCGTGGCGGGTCGGAGAATCTGTCTATGACTTCTCTTTGAGAAGGGTGTGTAGGTTTATAAAAACTGCTATTATGACGTGCTTTCAAAAAGGGTCCATATATGTCTTCAAAATGGATCATTCATCTAATTCAATAATTATTTTTAAGAGTCTATTTTCGATATTTATAGTGATGCAGTTTTTATTAATAATAATTCTAATTTTAAACAGATTTTTTTATCCTTTTCAGTATTATAAGCAATCGTAAACAAATTGAAATCTGTAATATTGTATTGAGTAATCGAACCAAATTTCAACATACAATGAAGAAGAAAAAATATATATTATTACTTTTAAAAGAATTGAAAAAATTTTGTTATTTTTTAAAAATCTTCTAAGTTTTTTGTCTTTTTTTAATCGTCGAAAAAGGATGATTGGAATGAATTCATAAATTACATGGATCTTAAAATTTTTCCAATCCCCGTCAATATATATCTTGAATGTATTTAGATTATTAGCTGACATACGACAAAGAAATATACAGTTTGGAACTTGTGAAAAATGTTTCAAAATCTAAATAAATAAATATTCTACAAAAGTGAATAAAATATCTGTAATTCAACAACGTTTATAAATATTATTCACCATAATTGTATCAAATTATGATTAATCAAACTGCATCAATTTTGTAAATACTTTCTAATTAGTAAATAATTAAATTCTATTACTCATAATAAAATACTAATTATTCTTAGTTAATACAAAGTTTGTAGAAGCTTGATAAGATATTTGTAAAAGCCCTCAAAGTACCAGAATAAATTATCTCATTCTTTTTAATTATTTGTAATTTCGTAAACATTACTTTTCGGTTTCTGCCATCGCACTTTAATTACTCTAGTAGAATTGGTATTAAACTAAAATGGTGAATATTTTTAAATGAAGAGGGTATTTAATTGAAAGTAAAAAGTTAAAGATTAAACCACAAACTGTTTTGCATAAAATTTATTACATGCTTTAATTAAAATCTAGTTTATTTTTAATTTTTTTACATTTATACTCTAATTTAACATAATAAATAAAATTATTATTCATTTTTAAATTAAATCAATTTTTATTGCTTGTTTTAAAATATTCACTCTTCGCGAATAATAAAAACGTCAAATTTTTTTTATTGTTCTTAACATTTAATGGAAAATTGTGCTTTAAATTACCTTTAATTCACATTATGTATTCGAGTTTTTTCAAATACGTAATAAGCTAATACTTTTTTTACATCATATTGTAAGTCAATATCGAGTTCAACGTCTGTAAAAACAAACTTTTACAGCACGCTGGTGGTTTTTTCGCGTTGAAATCATTAACATTATTTTCATTTAATATTTCAATTAATACAGACATGGCGTACGGACAAACCGGTTAAGGGGTTAATTATTCTTGGTCGAAATATATGATATCAATGCTATAAAGTTGGTGAAAATTGTATTTCTTCCTTTTATTCAACAAGAATAGAGAAGAATTAATATATCGCTAAGTGAGGTAGCTAAAACTTTTCTAAGCACAGTCAAACAAGTTTATAATTTAATTATTTCAAAACCAATTGAGACTTCATAGGATTAATTCTATTTATTTGCATAATTTTTTTCTAATTCAGAATTAAATGTTGCAATCTTAATAGAAAATAATATCCTTCTTTTTAATAAAAAAATATTCCATTCTCCCTTCTGCTATTCAGTATTTATTTTTAATTAAATAAAAAAAGAACAATTTATTTGATATTATTGTGAAGTCCTTGACACAATTTATCTGATTAAAAATTAACACAAGAAAAAACCCTATTTTACTAGGGGGATTTTTTTTGTAAATAATTATTTGAATTCTTCATTAAAAATGGGATATCGGGAGAAAATTCTTGAAATACTTTGAGTTTTTCATCGATCTATTATTTTTATACTCAGGAAAATGCCTTTCAAATATTTTTTCGATAAAGTTCTTGCCCGTTCTAATTAAAAAGACAGCCCCAAATGTTTTCGTTGTCATTAAGGGATTAAAAATGTCCAGAAGAAATTTAATTTTAATTCGTGGTGTGCAACTATGATTCGTATTATAAATATCTTTGGTATTAAGAAAGGAATTATTATTGTTTTTGTTATTGTCTTTTTTTATTTTAATTACAATAAATCAAACTAGAAATTTTTCAGTGCCACCTTTGGGTAAATCATAGAACAGTTTTAAATTTTTTTTAAAAGTATATGCTAATAAAAACGAAAAACTTTATTATATATAGAATTCTTTGTTGTCTTATATATAGGAATTATTCAATATAAAAAGCAAAGCAATAAAAATTTGCCATTTGATTTTTAAAAATTTATTAGAGGTGTATTATTGATAATTCCTCAAATATTTTGAATTGTTATTGTTAGTCCGGTGTCAAATTTTTTGTTATCAAAATAAAATCAAAAGCAAACATTTGAGTATATCACATTTCTTTAAATATAATTATTATTGCTTATAAAATAGGAATATTGGCAAATCCAATGTTATAAAATAAGACAAGCATTCGTTTATCATTTCATTTTTCTTTGC
>JAOUZG010019115.1:147871-185965 GCA_026289955.1 Argiope argentata | reverse complement strand
TTTTTTTTTTTCATATTCATTTCGTAATGGCGTATAGAATTATTTACGTACACTTGTAAAACCTCGGTAATTCATTTTCCTATTAAGTAATTAAGATTAATATAGAATAATAATTGTATAAAAACTGTTACTGAATTAATATTCAAAACAACTTTGCATTAACAGATTTAAAATAATAGATCAACTATTAATGGATTTTAAATTTAGAATATTGCTTTTATCGATACCAATAATCTATGGTTTCCAAATTCTTCTTTTCATGTGAGGGTTGCGGTGAACAGGTGGTAAGGCGTCTCGTAAACCTTAGGGTTTTAGGTTCAATACCCGATACCACTAAAAACACGTAGTGTAAGGATGTCTGAATCACGTTCAATTTACCCAAACCAAACGTCCTTCCACTAGTGTGGAAAAGGGGTTGCCATCTCAGGTGTCGTTCTCGTAATCTAATGACGAGGTCCGTCCCAAAATAGCCCTAGCATTTTTTTGAAGCCTAGCCCTAGTATTTGGATAAAGAATTATCATCCTACTTTGATTGGCCCTTTCGTACACCTATTTTTTTTCTGCGTATAAAAATTGCGTTGTACCTAATAAGTTTTTAAGAAAAGGCTGAAAATCGTCTTTTTGTAATAAAATTTTAAAGACGAAAGTTCAAAACTTGGAAGAAATCTCTTAGTGTTGGAAATGCTTTCCGTTTACGAGTATACATAACATTCCGAAATTGTTGTAACGGCAAATCCATAGCAGCCAACCCTTATGCACACACTGCTAATATTAAATGCTGAGAAATGATACTGATTTTGCAGTCTCATCACGAATTGCATAGATGTCCAACAATGCATAATGTCTTGAGTATTAGGATTTGCATCTATCATAGGGCAATGTAAAATCACGAATGTAATATTGATTTGTCAACAAGTATGTCAGTCTGTTAATTTTAATAAAAGCATTTTGACTAATAAGCAACATTTATCAACGCTAACAAAAATATTTAAAAATTTCTGTAATTTATAAACTTTTGAGAAAAATGGAGCTGAAAAACGACGTTTTATAATATAAGGTTAAAGGTATCTTTTAGCAGAAAAACTGGTAAATGCACGTTTCATCTAAATTTCAAGCAATCGCAACTTTGTAAACTGAGATTATATGAATACAAATTTCTAGAGTTCTCTTTTTAGAATTAGTATTCAAAACATTTTCTTTGTGCAAAATGAACAGATAATGTTCAACAACTTTATAACTGATTGTTTTTTTTACTTTCTTGCACGCGAAATTCAAAATCGGCAAAAAATAACAATCAAATAGTAATCGTCAAAAAATTCTAACTCGTGATTTAATCTGTGTTTCTGACTTACCTGAGGTTTTTTAGTATTCTGTCTGTCTGTGAACACGATAACTAAAATGTGCTATGAACTAGACAGATGACACTTGGTATATAGACAACATTTGTATATTCTTATAAAATCTTGAAATTCTTTCCGCTTAAAAGTCTGTTTAAAAGCAACACTAAGGCTATTTTGGGACGGACATCACAATTTTGAAGCGCAGTCAGATGAAAAGGATGATGTCTGAGCTGGTACACATCTCTGCATACCAGCCCATACAAGTGAGAGGATGTTTGGCACGCAAAGATTCAACGAGCATCTGACCCACTTACACGAATCGGGGGTCGAATCTTAAACCCACCGGTTCCGAAGACGAGATCTTACCACCAGAACACCACGGCCATGAATACCTTTCAGATAAAGTCTCTCTGGTTGGTTGTTCAAGCACAAGTGAACTCCATAACTTCAAAATGTAAAAGAAAGTCATTTAAAAACGTAGATCCTTATCAAATCTTAAAACAGATTTGACAAATGAGTAATAGTCTGTTAATTTCTACTGTAGCATGAATGTGAATGTAGTAACTAATAAAAGAAATAAGTTAATAAAAGAAAATCTGTATGAGATCTTGGGATTATAGTTGTAATCCCATGTAAAATGTTCATTACATTCTGTTGGAAAGAAGACATCGAAATATACATATTCACTCGTTAGATTCAGTAAAAATGCCAAATATATGCCAATGATTTATATTTCGTAATTGTCCAACTCATTTATTATTCTAGAAATGAAATCTGTGTTAGAGAGTGAAACAAAATGGGCCTTGGAAAACCTACTGGCGTTCTATATATTTTGCCGTTATCGAGAAAATAATATAAGCTGATATTTGCCACTAAATAACATTAACTGTTATTTGTAGTATCTACTATTAAGGATATAGCAACCCGATGTATCAAAATTAGAAATAAGATCACTTTGTAAATATAATTTAATAAATTTTCACAAATATTTTTTCAGTAATTTTTGAATCTAATACTATTTTACAAAAGCCAATGCAAATGACTTTTTTAAACGCATATCAATTTATCTTAATGCTTGAATGTTCTTATTGGGAAAACTCCTTACGATAAGGATAACAAATGCATTTATTTTTAAAAAAAAAACTTACAGTAAAATACATCATTGCATATAATTTAATACCCATAAATTATTTAAAACTCTTTTTATTTTAAAAATACTATAACATTGAATTCAAAGGCAAATTCGATTGTAGCAATTTCAATTAGATATTTCATAATTTTAATCATTTCAAAATTTTGTCATTTGTGCAAATAATAATATAACAATAAAAATTCTCGTAGTAAGAGCAATTTCATGTCGAAATTTTTCTAATTAAAATTCGTTAAAAGTAAAATGTGATTCTTCAAAATAAAAAGGGTATATATTTTTTATTAGTTTCATTTATTTTTCAACAAAACAATGCAAAAAAGTTTTTTATTTAATCCAACATTCTAATATTAATTTTAATTACGACATAGTGTAGCATATAATATATCACCATTGTTAAATTTGCATGTTGTTTTTGCTTTTCAAATAGATAGTTTATGAAGGAATTTAACTTATTTCGTAGTTTGAATGAAAAAAATTGTTACTTCATTTTGTATTCAATTTGGTTAACAAGAAAACTAACACAGCAGAAATCAAAAGTTTCTTATTCTAAGTCTAGACATCATAATCTTCTGATAGACGCTGATTCTGTCACTTTAAGGATTGTATTTATTGAACGATTCTTTTCAGTAGATTATAACCCATTTGTTTGATTTAGTTTTCATTTGTACGATTTGTTTTATCCAAAAATTTCCCACAGTTAAATATTATACCTAGTTTATAGAATCAAGACTTTATGTAATTATTTCATCATAGAATCTGAGCAATATAGAATAAAATAATCTGTAAGAATAACAAGTCAGTTATTCCATTATCGATATGATTTATGTAATTTTCCTCTATCTTCGTCGACCAGTTGTTCGTTCATAATATTAATAGCATTGATTTAATCGTGTCTATAGAATTTGATTAATTATATCACATACTAAGTACTCTTAAATTCATATTTACATAACAACTCATTTAATGTACTTACTGAACTTAATCAACTTACATAATTTAAATCGATACGGCAAAACTAACAACAAAAAAAGCAAAATAAATCCTTCTAGCTGTTGAGGTTGAGAGTTACGTTATCATTATTTTTTTCTATTTGAAAAAACGACAAGCGTTGAATGATCAATGGTGAAAATAGTTGTCTTGAGTTTTCTTATGAAATAAGTATTAGCGAAACAATACTTTCATATGAAACAGAAATTGAAAAAGGAACTATCAAGATTTTTCCAAATCTAGAATGTACAGTACAATAATACTTTTATTTTATTTTCGAACGGAAATGGAGAGAGTAAAAAAGAATGCCTTTATCTTAAATTAGCATGGGATCGGAAGAAGAGAAGGTTATGTATAAATGGCATGAGTTTCTTAAATAAAATACAAACTGGAGAAGCAAACGAATGAGAGGACCTACCAGCATGTTCTTCAATCTTTCCGATAATTTTAAAAATATAAATAACAGTGCAGGATATTATTTTTATCATTTATTGTTACAAGCGGGCAAACTTGCGCCGATGTAGAAAACATTGGCGACGCTTCAAAAGGAGCTTGGCGCCAGGAGGATTGGTTTGGTGAAAGGAATAGTCTGGTAGCCGCTGGATCTCCCGCGATGATTTCCGAAGCTTCGCGTCTCTCTCTCTCGGCTATATAAGGGACTGGCTGCCGTAAGATGGTGAGAAGTGAGTTAATTAGTTGAGAGTTTTTCTCCTCTTTGAAGAGAAGCGTCTCACTGGACTAGTTGATTACTATATTGTGTTTACTGTGTTAGCTGTGTTTACGCTTGCTGTTAACGTTGTGTTATTGAGCTAGCTGTGACTTACTCTTTACTGTGCTATACCATAGCTGTTTTGCAGTCTGTGGTTATTATGCGTAAGACTTCCATTTACGCTGTAAGGACTGTTGAATGCTGGATTGTGTTTATCTGAAGTTTTCCTTTATCAATCCATCATGTTTGTGCTCTCCTGAAGTAAAGTCCATTCAATCCGAACCCGCTACGCTAAAAACGTAGCAATATCAAAATCATATTTTTTGACTACACTAAAATTTTTAGTACAGTTTATTAACGATATAAATTAGAAAATAACTCTAAATAGAAATAAAATTATAATAAAATCTTCGCAATATTTATCAAAAATAGTTTGATTTGTTTTTATTATAAATAACAATTTTATTTTATCAATTAAAAATTTGAAACTTTTAGCTTGCTGTATTAAAATATGATTGAGGAACATAAAGCATGAAAGGTTAAGGGTTTCATTTTTGAATGTTTATTTAGCATTACTGGTAGGCCCATATGTACTTTAGCCATGATGTCAGCTGTGGCAAGGCTTACCAGCTGCAGGATGTTTCCCTCCTTTTGCGCCAAACATAATTGTGAATTAATTTAATGCAAGATTTATGGTATGCAGTCTATTGTAAATTTGTATCTGTTGAGTCTATACTGTATGTATATAATTTGTTATATGTGTTTCCTTAAATTAATTTAATGTCAGATACACCTTACATCGATCCCCCAGGAGAGGGCACCTTGTAATTGGGGATGGAATGCTTCAGGTATGGGGGTTGGAATTCGCCATCCTTGGCAGGTACACTAATAGGTAGGAATGGGTGAATTCCTCTCATCGATGGCGGGACGTTCTACCTACGGGGAGGGTTGTACCGGAGCTGGTGATGACTATTAGGACTCAACCACAGTTCCTGCCGGAGTTGCTGTTGCGGCTGTCCGGTCATTCAGTTTTAGGGTTAATCCGTGTGCCTTCATGGCAGGTCGGAAAGTCTGTCTATGACTACACATTATATCAGCATCTTTTTGATTTTCCGAACTTCGCGTTCAATTGCAAAAAAAAAAGGAAAAGACTCATATTCTTACTTCTGATATATGCTAGAGCATAAAGAAAATCTTTTTTAAATTTAAATGAATATTCAGACCAGTTATTAAACATGTTAATTTTTTTAGCACTTTTAATGTTTTCACTCTTTTTATACAGGCCCAATGTGTTCTCTGTGATTTCTACCAATTTTCAGCTACAGTAAGTATTATTTCTTGTCACATATGCGTAATAATTAATTAAAATTTATAAAAAATTGAATTATTGTTGCCATTTTGAGAAGAAAAAATCTGTAACATATGCATACCAATTTCCTTTAAATTAAAGGTAGAAATTTTAATTAAAATTACATTAATTTTTGTTTAAACAGAATAAATAGATATAAAGAATTTATGGAAGAAACATCAAAAAAAATTAATTAATGTTAAACCAAAATTTGATTAAATTTAACTAGTTTAAATTATTATTTGCTAAAATTCTTTCATTAAAAGTTTCTTCTTACTTCAAGTAAAAATGTAATAAATGAATTATTTTATAAATCAATCATAAAATTTTTTCGATTAATTTCAAAAACTATAATTAATTGTTGGTTTAAAATTATACTTTTAATTAATGTACACTTATATCACTGCATATTATTTATGTTGAAAGCTTTATTACATAAATGTAATATTTATTTCTTTTGCTTCATCTTTTTATATGAATATTAATTATAAAGTCTTTTCTGAACTCATTTATTATAATTAATTAATAATTAAGAAATTGAAAGTCTTAAATAATTATATTTTACTGGGTTTTTCTTTAGAAAAAAGAAGGAAATGCTGGAAATTAAATATAAATATTAAACTCCGAAAATACGAAACAAATTCCTAAAAATGTTTTCAAGTATTTTTTTTATTTCCCCTAACATAAAATTAGCATTCAAATAATCACTTCTTAACTATGTATGTTGTAAACGCTCTTACTAAATATGATTTTATTTATGTTATTTCAGAATCTAAACGAATGTTGGTATAGAAAGAATTTTACTTTAAAATATAGTTTTAAACCATCAGAAGAATTCGCAATGATTAAGTGGTTAGATTATCTAATTTTTTTCCTTTTAAAAGTATTTTAGAACATTTACGAATCAATTAAAACTTTTTTAAACTATAATTTAGTGCACAAAACTGCTTCACAAAGACGATGCTATTATTCTAACGTGAAGTGATGCTATTATTCTATATGTGAAGTTTAATTTTTTAAAAACAAAGAATAAATTCTTATGCTCAAATTATATTACTATTAAGATGAAACATGTCCTCTTCAATAAAGATTTTATTGTCCTAGTTTTGCAAAGTATTTCTATTGCAAAGTATATATATGTACATAAATGCTCATTCAAAATGGTATTAGATTATTATTGTGGCATTCAAGCCTGAAAGCTTGCAATTACACTTTGAATTGCAACTATCCTTTGATAATGATTCTAAATTACGATGCATTCTTCGGCAGGCAACTCAGTAATTATCATTTTATTAAATATATTACAAAAATTCAATGCAAGAATTAAGACGAAATGTTTTAAATCAACTTAAAATATAATTCAATGTTTCTAAAGAAAATGCTATCTTTCCTCTTAGAAAATATAATAGAATGGAATAGCTGATTTAATCAATATGGTCAAAATCATTATATCCATTTTTATTTCCTCTTATTCAATTCTAAAATTCATTTTTTTTCCTTTTTTTAGTTATTTTATTTTATCATGAATGGTTTAAACTTCTGAGTTTTAAATTATCATTATATTTCATTTTCACTACTTGTAATGACATTTCTGGTAAAATTATCACTAATGGTAAAAATATCTGCATGAATTGCTTAAAATTAATGGAATTGCCGAAATCCCAACTAGTTTTAGCCATTCTTTAATAATTCTTAATTTATTACATAAATGTTGATGCCAAAGTAATTGGCTATAATTTATACTAATAACAATTTTTATGAATGAATAACAGCTAAGCACATCGACGGTAGCCTAAATATTCAATAAAACTTTTGTTTAAAATGCCGAAGAAGCATTCAAGCACAATTGTAGCTTTATTCTTTATCATTATATTTTAGAAAAATGTTCATTTCTAGTATAAGTTTTGAGTAAACTAGATTGAAGAAAACGTCTAGAAGCAAAAGTATGTCATTTAGAAATTCAAAGTATTTTCAAAATTGAACGAAATGCAATTTTTTTTCTTCATAAAAAACAAATATTTTGGAAAAACATAAGAAAAGTATTAATTAGTACCAGAACTTCAAATAGATTGTATTCATATCTAATCTTTACATAATGGGTTTCAAAGCTTCTTAAGCTTAATAAGCTTCAGGAAAATTTCCATTTTTATTGCTTTAAAAAGAATTTTTAAAATATAACAGCTTTTGAGAAGAACACATTACTTATTCTAAAATTAAAAAATTGCAGAATATCTTGAGGAATAATTATATAGAATTCAAACAAAACAATATGCATTACATTTCATTCTAAAAAAATTTCTGCAAGATTTTACAGAAGTTTAGATTCCTAGAAAATGGCAATTAAATACATAAAATAATATTGAAATGTGTATTATGCAAATACAAAAATGAATGTTATTTTCCAAAAAAAATGAGAAAACAAAATTCAAATGGTTTTATAAAGTAAAAATATTCAGAAATTAAGAATATTGAATAAAAGGATTCAATATTTTCTCAAAAATAATTAACTTATTAATATAGATAACACCAAGTTAAAATATCTATTATGCTACATTTATTGATCAAAATGTTTCCATTTATCATATCAAATCTAATGTGAAATTTATTTTCTATTTAGGTGCTTGGATGTAATGGGAAAGTAAGTATTTCTTTTACATTACCTTGTTCAGTAATCCATTGCAAGAAATGTATATTTTCAGTGTTGTTAATTATAAAGAATTCCAACTATAACTACGGTAAAAGCTAATTTACCTTCGCAACTCCTTTAATCGATATACAATTATTTCTCATTTTGCCTAACTGTTTTTGTGATACAAACTTATTCAAAATTTAGCGCTAAAATTACTTGAGAACGCATCACAAAAACAAGCCAATTCTAAACCTTAAAAGTCGCCCAAATGCGCATTAAAATAAATGAATTTGCTTCGATAACAAGCCATAAAAATCAATTCTTTATTCTTGTTGGTGTCCATTCAACTACTGCTTAAAATTCTTGCCATCAATAATTATTAATACTGCATAGATATGGCATAGTATTCGGTGAATATTTTCAAAAATTTGGCGACATTTTTGGCAGCTTTTGCTATGAATAACAAACAATTTCTGACATGGAAGGAAAGTCTGGTATCTTAATTCACTAAATTATTCAATGTTCGCCCGTTAAATAATAAATAATAACAACAATAACAAAAGTATAAACTTTTTATATAAATGGAAAATTTATCTCGATTTTTTCTCGCGTATGTGCATAATACGATGTTTTTTATGTCATTTCTTAACATAATAAAAAGAAAAAGATAAACACTTTGGGCCGTTTTTCGAAGTCATTCTAAATTTGGTGCATATTTTAAAGTTAGTGCGATTAATCTATTAATATTAATAAAAGCAATCAGTCAGTGTGTTAAATCGATTAATTCCTTTTACGATTATTATTAATAATAATCGGTCAATACAATAAATGGGTTGATTATTCTGACTTTCATAATAGCTAATTAAGCTAATAATAGCTAATTAAGGTTTTAAATTGACTAATTACTTTTCCCGGTTATTATACATAACCGGTCTGTCACATGAACAGAACAATATCTACATTTTATGTCAGGACACATGCCATATTTATCTTGTGTTTTTTGAGTTCTCTTATACATATGCACATTGCTAAGTAAAGAATTGTTTCTAATTCATTAAAAGGCTCAAAGATAAATAGATCGACTGTGTGTTTGATCCAGAAGAATATGCATATCTACAACTTTTGTTGAGATAGTAAAGTGAATTTCTCTTATTTAGATTTTAGAGAGCTTTCAAACTGTTTTACTCATGTAACTGACCGGACATCGAGCGGATGACAAACCTTTGATGCATTTGATTTCAAATTGATTCAGATATATAATTCTAGCTATAAAATCTTTGGCAAAATTTCAGCTATTTACTTCGCTGTGTTTTGAAATTCTTGTATTCACATGCACCTGGAAGAATAGATTTTCCCACAGACAAATTCGAAGCCTATTTCAAAGAAGATTCAGAAATGTATGGTAAAGTATATGTTGTTGTTGGAACTTATGGAATTTTTCATTGATAAGTCTGACGATATCAGCAAATTTAAGCTGATTTTTAGCGTCTCTTGTTTCAGAAGCGCCCTCTAGGGCTATGAGTACATCTTAATTACTCATTCACCACAGCGCTTTTTATGGAGATTGTCCCAAATATATTTCATACATTTCATTCATTCAATCACGGATCGTAATTTCAAACTAAATCAGAAAATGATTACCTCCGTATTCCCAGTGGTATTGTCTCGCGTTAGAGGCTTTTGTGTCTACGATAGATCTAAGCATGCACCAGCCACCATATACACTAACATAAATATCAAATTTTATTTCAATATTTTTTTAATTACCCTGTTTACAAATTGAAATATATAATTCGAAAATCGATTTTTTTTCTGAATTCACGAAATCTGGAGAAATTTCAAAGTAATTTTTTTTTCATATTGCAGAATTTTCTTCTTCTCTTTTTGGACATTGTATACCAAAAAATATAATTAATATAAATTTGGAAGAATATAGGAAGTATGAATATATATATATATATATGTGTGTGTGTGTGTGTCTTGATACTTTCAGCAAGAAAACGAATTTAATTTACATTAACATTAAGAAATTATTCTAATCCCAAGCGCAGAGTAATTTTTGTTAATCACTAACGGAAACCTCAGCCAGTTTAGACTCAATATTGCTTATTAAAAAATATCTTGATTTCAAGAATCCAATATTAGAATTAAGAACTTTTACTTAGCAACATTATTTTGAATCAACGAAATGGATTTCACTGACTGATAACCATATCGAAACTAATAAAAAATTTGAATTTTTCACTTACTGGATTAAATTACTCAAGAAGAATATTTAAAGCTATCGGAAACATAGGTCATAATCTCCTGCAACAAAATCAATTTCTCTTTAAGACAAAAAAAAATTCAATTCCAAAATTATTTCTGTATCCCTTGAAAATTAGATTCACGTAGACACAATCGATGGTTTAATTACTATTTAACTATTCCTTAAACAAGGATTAGTGAATCAATATTAAATTTAGATCAGCAAGGTAGCCAAATCTTTTAGATACCCCCTATCTAAAAGAATTGTGTTTTACTATTTATTGATGGCTTTTTGTTGTTATTGTTTTTAATGCATATGAAGTTTGTGTTATTTTTATAATTTATGTTGATATTTATATTTATTTTATGTTTTTATATTTATTTATTTATTTACTTTATACAAGTTGAAACATATTTCAGTTCTCAAAGTATAATAAGTGTTTGTAAGATTATAACATCTGGACAAAAAAGTTACTTGAAATTTACAAGAAATGTTTTCATTTCCTTTACTCCAATTATTCAATCAAAACCCCGAGAAGTGGGCGTCCGGGTTCGATTCCCGGTTCGGGCATTGCTGTACTTCTCTTTTCGGTTTTCAAGGTATGAGAATGTGCTAAATAGTAAAAAGGGGCTGTTCAAGCGAATGTGTTGAGTGTGTAGCTAAGACGTACTCTTGGCCCTAGTTGGCGCTGCTTCAAAAACAAGAGACGCTCCTTTCGGCTTAAAACTCGTTGATACCTTGGCGAAGCTTGGCCATGGCAAGTGCCCCTAATAGCAACAACAACAGTATAAAATTTGATTCAAATTATGTTTACTAGTAAAAGAAAAGATTGAAAGGAGCTGAATATTTTGTTCTTAATGATATTAAAAATTTATCAGATAATTGATGATAAATCTTAAAAAATATACAAAATTAAGTCATAAATTTAAATTTATGCTTTCTCTGATATTACAAAAACATTTGCTGAAGTTACATTTTTTATCAATGTCGGCATCATAACTTAGAATCATAGCGTCTTCTCCTTGATCGAGTTCGAGTCCTGGTTCGGGCATGGTTGTTCTTTACCCTGTTATTCCATTTGTGAGGTTTATCAAACACACAACACCACTTCATGACCCTGCAACTATAACCACCTGGTCATTTAAGCAGTGTAATGAACATGAAGTTTAAGATATAATGAAAGTGACTGTTTCTCGACCTCTCACATTCATTGGTTAGAATTTAATAGGGAATTTTAATTTTGAATTAAAGAAAGCTGGAGACAGTGAGCTGTTTGAAATTTAAATGTTAAGTGGCTTTGTCTAATTAAGGTAACTATTGGAGAGAAACTGATGACTTATGCTAGTTCACATAAACAGACTTATAGTTTGTTTGAGGTTACAAATTTCTGAAAAATATTGTAAAAATACAAAAGAAAAATTTAGGGGCGAGGACTGTGAAACAGCCTTCCCCCCCCCCTCTACTCTGTAAAATTGGGTTCTGCAAGAGAGTGTGTGAGTGTCCTTTTCGTAAAAGATAGAAGTCAGACTTCTGCGTTTGGGTGCTAAGGGCTCTTTACCCTCAGAAATTACTGCATCAATGCCGACAGGTGAATTTGTCTATGACAAGTCTTATAAGTAACAACTAAAGATATTTACTATCAATATATAAGTCAGTATTCTGGTTTAGTGTGGTGCCTTCACATTAATGATTAATAATGGTTGCTCTCGTCAAACTTTTCTTATCAATAATTGTCATGAGAAGTTCGTTTTGGATAGAAAGGATGGCATTTTCATTTCTTTTTCTGCCAATAGGTAGTACACTAATAAGTATCGAGTCGTGGAGCTACGTGCTTGTAATTTATACTTTATTTCCAAAATTAAAAATCTGATTTACTAATCGGCTAGCAAACAATTCATCCAAGTTTCCTGTATTAATTTATTTACTACTTCCATCCAGAGAACATGTCATTCATTAATTTTTAGAGAGGAATATAAATTACATTAATCATAACATATCGCTAGATATTCTGATTATTCGAATAGGCAAACATTAAAGAGAACGATAGCATAATTCGAAGTGAATAATTTTTGAAACTGTAAGCATAATTTGTAGTTTTTATCAGCGCTAAAGCTCAGTTTATGCTAAATGAATCTATTTTTATAATTGTTGAGATGTCTTCTTAAAATAATTGAACTTAAATATGTTCTGAAGCGTGTAGACGTGATTACTTACATTTTAATGATAGCATTAATTTCTGAATTCTGTCATGCTTACTGGAACATATATCCTGAAGTAATTAAAATATTTATCCCAATTCTAATTATAATAGGGGATTTTGAATTCCATTACGCTTGCTGGAATGCTTGTTATTCATTAATTAATATCTACACTTTTAATATGGCATTGAATATTTCACATCGTGTCTTCCAAATTTTCTGTTAATTAAATATAAAATATTTGTAAATTAGTATTTCGTGAAAAATTGAAATCCTATAATATATTGGTTATCAATTAATGTTTACCAACGCTTCAACCAAATTAAATTTGAAATTCAATGTTTATCTTTGATACGAATGCAAAGCGAATATAAATCCTAATACCGTTATTTTTTCCCTATTAATCCAACATGCTGTGCAATATTGTAACAAATTCTTCCCTATGCTGAACGGCATTCTAATTTTCAAACAGTGCCATGGTATTATCATACGCCATATTTTTCTAATTCAATTTTCAGGGTACATTGAAGACACAAATATAACACATTTATGTCATTTAAAAAAAGGAATAACTATGTCCCAAGAGCATTATTCTTTTCTATAATTAGGAGTTGAAGTGGAGCGAAATTTATGCATTATTCCTCAGAAATAATTATCCTTTTGATTCTTATTTTAACTTACAAACATAATTTAATAGTAATTTGCTACGAAAAATGAGATCTTATTCTATTATATATGGCGACTTAAAGTCTAAGTTATTCCCTTGCGTTAGGGAAAGTTTAGAGCACGTATTCCCTAGTTGATGAAGAATTCAGCTGATAAGGATTATAACTTTACCAAATATGTATTTAATTTGTAAATGGTAGATTGAAAATATTTGGAATTATTACATTTGTCCGTCTGATGCTTTTAAATGTTTAATTAATGTCTTCCTGTGTATGTAAGATATTTTTAATCTTTACATAAAATTCTCTCTCTCTCTCTCTCTCTCTCTCTCTCTCTCTCTCTCTGTGTGTGTGTGTGTGTGTGTGTGTGTGTGTGTGTGTGTGTGTGTGTGTGTGTGTGTGTGTGTGTGTGTGTGTGTGTGTGTGTGTGTGTGTGTGTGTGTGTGTGTGTGTGTGTGTGTGTGTGTGTGTGTGTGTGTGTGTGTGTGTGTGTGTGTGTGTGTGTGTGCGTGCTTGCGTGTCTGTCTGTGTGTGTGTGAGAGAGAGAGAGAGAATGTGCATCCTCAGAGTGATTTTTTAAGCAAATAATCACTCTAAAAAATTTTTGGCATTTTTTTTCTACTATGACTTATCAAAATATTACGATACGAAATAATTTTTTTCTCATTAAACTGTTGAAAAATATTTTAAACTTATTTTTCAAGAATATTTCATATAAATAAGAATAAGACTTAACGCACAAAAAATTATCTTTTATCGATGTGTTATTATCACTCTCCCAAAAGGTGAAATTAAAACCTTAAGTTAATTCACAAAATTCCCAAATTCTAATTATCAGCATATAACTGCATGAAATGAAATAAGTATCATATTTAATATATTCTAAAAAAATATAGTGGTGGAAGAAACGTCTTCTAAAATAGTTATATTATTAAACTAAATATTTATATTATTTTCGAAGAGTAAATCGAGCAGTAGACCCCGGTATTTCCCCAAGGTTGATTAGTCTAAAATTACGAAATTATTGATTGTCCTAAAATAGTGATGATTGAAACTTCATAAGACAGATTTGATCGCAAAAATAGGAATGGTATTGTATTTTTTAGTTAAAAGTTGGTATTTCACTGAATATTATTCCTTAGGATCAAAGGATTACAAAAACTTTAGACTTGTTCTTTCTAGTATTATTCTTGCATATATAAGCTATCATTATTAACACTTCTCGTTATTCTTATTCTTTATTTATTGGCTGAAACAAAATAAAATATTATTATTTGCGTCATTTAAATCCATTCAAAAATAAAACTTCTAAAAAAATGTAATTTATGATGAATCAAAATTTTTTTTTGAAAACATTCTTTTTTAATATTGCACAAATTATTTTTAAAAAATGTCTTATAATGCAAATAATAACTCAAATCTGAGCAATTCTGCTTTCTGTACTCAAATTTTTAAGAAATTTTCAAAGTGCCAGCACAATACCTTTTCTTTTCATTGAAGTTTAATACTTTACCTTTCAATTTAATTTTAAATTTCACGGGGGTTGATAAAAAATTAATAATATAATTAATTCAATAAATAGAAAATTTGTAACTTAAAAATATTTTACTGAAGAAGCTTTTAAAAACTTCATTTCATAAAATTTTATTAAGTATCAAGACTGGCGAATCTAACTAGTCGCCAAAGGCAGCTAGTGTTGTGATAAAATAATTGGAAGCCATACGAGGCTATATTTTAAATATTCAATAATATATTCGGACATGAGACAAATTGCAGTTAGAAAACTGTTGACCTGTACATTTAGTTTTGTTACTTTCTTTGAAATCATTGAAACTAGTTTAAATACATCAATTGATAATTTAGTTATTAATATAATAATAGTAATATAATTTACAATTATTAAAAATAATTTGGACATATTGATATTCACCATTACTTTGAATTAAACTGACCTTATAAAATATGTCATTTAAATCTTTCCAGAATTTATTTAATTGCAAATGCCTGAGAAACAAATGTTTTATAATACTTAATTTCCATCTATGCTTTTCTTAGGGTGCGTCAAACTAATTTTAAAATCGTTTTCACTGTCATATAAAATGGAAAAATAAACATCTTCATTGGTAAATTTTATTTTTAAAAACTCTAATATGTATGGATAAATTCCTTTTCTCATTCTAATCATCTCCGTTTTCCCTCTTTTATGCTATTTCGGGAATTCCTTATTTAAAAGGTTTTCAATTATTTTGTAAACTATTTAAAAGCTTTTACATTTCCACCCAATTTGTTTTCTTAAATAATTTTCTTTTATATTTCAGACTTCTGCTTTAATGAGCAATATTACATCGACGGAAGCTGTTTGCATTATTTCTAATTGTTTACAGGTGAGTCAATTCATTACTAAATACTTTCCAGAATTTTAATAAAAGTTGAAGCAATCGAATGTGATTTTTAATGGAAAGCTCTTGAATGTATTTGAACGCTTGAGTGAAAGGATTCTTTTGTGACATTCTGGGAAAACTTCTGTATAAAATTGTTGACCTGTGAAGGAACTTTCATCAGACTTATTAACATATGAACGTTAACACTGTATGAATATTCAACAGTAACAAATAATTATTTTCTTCAATTTCAAAACAATCTTTGCTAATATTTGTTAGAGCAGATTTTAATTGAAGAAAATTTTTAATGTTAAAATGTTAACAGAAAGTTTGAAAAGGCTTTAAAATTTATTTTCAAAAGCCTCGACTCTAGTAATTTTAAAAACTAATTTATTCGAATTTCGAAATCCAAGTTTCGGCATAAAACAAAGCTAAACTCATAATTACTTTTCATAAGCATTTTAAACTCTAGATGGCGCTGGTATCGCTTTTGTATGAACGAAATTTTTTATTCAATTCCATTCATTACATGAAATGAATATTTTATTGCCTTTCACTTACATTTTGTGATAATTTTCTTTGCTCTTTTTTACATTTTAGCTTTCTATGAAAAAAAACTGAGTTTTCCCCCTTCTTTTCTCAGAAACAGAATTATGTGATTGAAAAATAGTTTTGATAGATCATGTTATTAATAAATATTCAATTAATTAATTTTTTTAACTAACTGAAGTTGGTTTTATTCGACAAATTAAGAAAGCCATATTTTTTCACTCTCCTTTTTCTTTTATCATTTAGCACATTTTATGGTTTAAGCTTTGGTAAATGTTTAATTTTAGAAATAAAATAAATATATTTCTGCCATGAAATTAATTTTTAAGAGTCTTATTTATTAAAATAATAATTTTTTAAAATTTGTTTAGTAATTGAATTTAGAATGGAAGAAAAGCAATTAAGTCTTAAATTATTCATGATTTTTTCTCGGATATTTTAAGTCTTTAAAAAAACAAAGTATACTTTAATTTATTTTAAAAGTAAAAAGAAACTAAATTTAACTTAATAATTTCATTTCCTTATTTTTATAGTTGAAATAATTTTTATATTCTTTTTTTTACTTATTTACCTGACTAAAACTTGATATTTCTATTTTACTTAAAAATACTTCTAAACCTGAAATTTGATTCATAAAAAAATGTGTTTTCCGAAAAACTGTATCTTAATTAATATTGAGATTTTATATCTTTATTAAAAATAAATTATTTTTCGATAGCAATTTCTTATTATATTTTGTCATACATTAAATATTAAAATTTTATTTAAAAATTTATATTTCCTTTTCAAGATAAAGAGTTAAATATTGTGAGCTATTTTTATGAAAATACGAGGATTTATTTTTAATGCGGGGAATCGTTCGAGAAAGAATACGAGTTACTTATAATATCATATAATTTTAAATTATTTTCCTTTAAAACTTGTTATATTTCTGTGTAAATTATTTATTCTTATTCTTTTTCAATTTAAATTCTCATTTTAAGTATGTTTTAATGAATTATTCGTAAGAACATGTGATGAATAATAACCATCAATTTTGTCATAAATGTGTGTCTATTTCTGTATTAAAATTAGATGATAATTTTATAACAAATTTTAGCCCTGAGTATTGATATATAATTAAGCGTCAGAGAAATTGGAACATTCTGCGCATGTATTAAGATTTAAAATGATAGAAGACATCATTCTTTAAATGAACAAAATGTAGTAATTATCGCAGAAAAAATGGCGGTAATATTAAAATAATTAATATATTAATTATCAGATATTCCTAACTATCACATCCTTATATAATAATATTTTGACACAAATTGTGATTTTAATCATTTCGCTCATCATTTATAATTATTTTTCTCTTTTAATCACCCAATAATTTTAATGATTTGTTCCGTTAATAAATTTTCCTCAGTCCTATTACGATAAATAACATGTGCACACAAAATTATCTCTAAAAATAGGAAAATATTTTATAATATTAAAAAATAATTAAAAAAACTGCATTAAAAAAATTGCCGTTTTATTATATTTTTAAAATTGAAAATTTTCATTTATTCAATAAAGCATTTGAGAAAGGTATCTGTTCATAAACAATTATCTGGCCAAGAGTTTTTATCGTATTTTATTATTGTTTATTTATTTTAAAAATAATCATATAAATCTTAATAAAAAGTTTGATACCTGGGAATTCAAAACATAAATTTATCATGTCCAGCGTAAAATTCCTATGCCTAAAAGACAAGAAATTAACATAATTTAAATTCTAGCTTTAATATAAAAATTCTCCAGCATTGTATAAAAATCTAAAGTTTAAACAAAAAAAATATTTAAAATCTAATGTTTAAAAAATAAAGTTTCTGTTTTAAATTATATTTTATTTTCTTTTCAAAGCTTTATTTAAAGAATAATAATAAGGGCGTAAAAAGATTAAGAATATACGGATCAATTAATGGATTTAATTAATTCGAAATTAAAATTAATTACTCAAGAGACTTTTTTCTCGTGTGTTTTGTTAAACACATTCTTTTAATTCTATTGCAGTGAATAACTTTTGAACAAAATTATGTTCCTGATCATAATTTTGTTAAAATCAAAATTTATTTTTAATGGATTAATGAAATTAAAATTCCAAATTGTATGAAAAAATTCCACCTTATTGTATTTATAAAATTGCAAACACTTATTTGTTTTTTAAAAAAAATTGAGCTGAAACGGATTGTTATTGTACAACTGTATAATTTAATATAATTGTATAATTATTCAATAATTTAATACTTCAATCTAAATAAAAGTATGCGATATACGATCCACTCTTTTTTTAATATAGAAATGCTCTTAAAATATCATTACACTTTTTATTATTTTTGAAATATGTAAAATTTTCTCATATTGCCTTTTTTCTTTATTTAAAGGTTTAACCTTTTTATTTATATATGGATTGATTATTTCCCTTTTTAAAAAAGCTTTTATGACTTAGGGCTCATCTTTTAAAATCTTTCTTCGATTTGAAGACTTATCCTTCAATTTCTTTCCAGTTCCTTCAAAGACTTCCAGATATATGATAATTCTTCCTCGGTTTACGAGAATATTAATAAATTTCGTATATTTATTTCCTTCCGGTAAGAAATAGAATTAATACTTCAGGTTTTATCAAGTTGTTTGGAAAATGAATAAGGTTATGAAGTAGACAGAAAAAACTGTATACTGGCCGAAAAAAATTGAAAAATGAATTATTTTTAACGTCAAATGTAGAAAAAATTCTAAGTTGAAATATTCCAAGACAATTTATTTAAATGCCATTTTAAGCACATTTCCTTGCAAGTTCTAAGAAACGTTTTCGTTAGTTTCTTTTCTGAAACTATTTTTAATGTATCATCTGTCACAGAAGTAAATTCATTTAAGTACGCAAAAATTTTAAAGTAAAAACAATGTTTCGTTCTTAAAAAAATATAATAAATATAGCTTTCGAATTTCGTCGTTGTTTTTTTTTCCTCTATATAATCCTTTTCACAAATAACTAATTCATAAATTCAACAATAATTTTAAAATAAAAAAAGAATAACAAACGCATTGTTAAAAATAAATTCCGTTTTATAAAAAAAATGTTGTTCTACTCGTGTTTTCCAACAATTGTTGCTAATAAATACCTACTAATATAAATAAAAAAATTATCTTCCTCGTGATCTGGACGTCATGGGTTCGAGTCCCGGTCAGGTCATGGTTGTCTCTTTGTGTACTACATGTGAGGTGTATGAATGTCCCCCCCCAGTAAAAAGGGTTTGTGCATGCGAATGTGATGCGTGATCTAAGTCGTACTCTTTAGTCTAGTTGGCGCTACTTTAAAAGCAAGAGACACTCATTAGGCTTAAAATCTCTGACGGCCGTCAGCGCGCTAGTACATGACAAGTGCCATTTGTAATAATAACAAAAATTATTTTTTAACAACGTATTATATATAATATGCTTAAGTGAATATTATATTTTATTATAAAGATACATTTCAGAAGAAATATATTCATTCAAAACAGATATAATTGTGCCCAAAATATTATATTGAATTGCAATTTATAAGTAATAATTGAGCTAAGGCATTAAGTTTTTCATCTTCTACCTTTGGTATCGTATATGGAGAGGTATTTGATAAAAAATTTCAATAAACTAGAGTATTTCATTATTGTTCGAGATATTACTTTAATGTTGCAATTCATTAATCATAATATTGCAAAAGTCCTTGGGCAACAGTTTACATTTTTACTCCCTATTACAATTCCCCATTACAACAAGAGATTCATTAAC
This sequence comes from Argiope argentata, assembly GCA_026289955.1. Taxonomy (NCBI): domain Eukaryota; kingdom Metazoa; phylum Arthropoda; class Arachnida; order Araneae; family Araneidae; genus Argiope; species Argiope argentata. The sequence goes on along the minus strand of JAOUZG010019115.1, from coordinate 165,969 downwards.
ATTGTAATGACTTCTTTACGATTATTATTTAATTTAAAGTATAAAATAACATCCTTAAAATTCAGAGTAGTAATAAGAAAATTATTCCTGAATCATCAGTACTTAAATAGGTGATGCGACAGGAGAGAGTCTCACCTCCTTTTCGCCAAGGATATTTAGCCCCAAATATGGCAACCACCGAGACAAATATCTTCCACCGAGACAACGCGGAAGAGCTCGGTTGATGGCTGATGTTCTCTACGGATCTACCCAATAGGTACTTTTCCGTTAGCTGGTCGGAGCGAAAAATCGCCAAATGACATAGAAATTCCCCAAATTTCTTAAAACGATTTTAAAGCGAAAAATCGCCAAATAATGTAGAATTCCAACAAATTCCCTGGCAAAATTTCTTTATCCCTTTCACTCGGCTAATGGAAAAGTACCCATTAATAAAATAATTGACCTTAAGGAATAACAAAGTTGCACTGTTTTTTTAGAAAATTTAAACATATATCTGTTGTAAAAACACGTTTAGAAGAAACTGATTCTTTAAGAATTTAGTACGCTCAGTCATTAAATACAATGAAAGAATTTATATGACATTGTTTGCATCTCCATTTACAAAACCTCCATTTAACGTTTCATTTGCATTCAGTAATTTTTTACTGCAGAAAATAATAACCAATTAATCGTAAAAAAATATTTTGTATTTCTTTTGTAGCAAGTTCGGCAAGGTCAACCACAGTTCACAGGTCGACGGAGACGAGATACCCTTGACTCCAGTGACGTACCTGAGCTAACGTATGACGTCAGTGAAGATTCAGCAATACACAGAGATTTCGATGACGCTGAGAGTCTGAGCGAGAGGATGGATATAGCTGATGCCCTACCCTCTATGAAAGAATTCTTAAATCGCTATACCTTCATTGATGACAAATCAGCAAAAGAACTGGAGGAACAGGTGGTTGATAGAATTGAAGTCACTGTGGCAGAGGACGAAGAAATTGATGATTTTTGACGGAATTTCTCATTCCTTTCAATTAAATTTTCAGACTTCTGATATATACTCGAATTTGAAATTGCTTTAAAGCTAAGTTTTTATGTAATGTTGGTATTAAATGTATTTGAAATGTATTGCTTATTATTTATTTAATAAAAGTTGTTATTGGTTTTTGGTTTTTTTTCAATGCGTTCTATTCATCCATTTATTATATATTTGTTATAACTACGATATAGTCTACTGAGAGCGAAAGGAGACAGCATCACCCCCTTGGCGCACTTTTTTAAAATCGCCAAATCGCCGTGCTCTTGTGTTTTGTCTACTGCAGGAAGATATCCTCCAACTAAAACTTGGGTTGCCATATTTGGCGCTAAATCAACCATGTGAAGAGGGGGGAATGTTCTATACGGATCAATCGTCTACTGGACAGCTTACAAAGTTTATTCTTTATGAACAAGGGCATAAAATAAATAATAAATAAATTTTATGTTTATCACAGCTTTTGCAAAAATGTTCTCTTAGTAAAAAACGAAAATGAAATTATTTTGAAATATACTGCTTATAGAATAAGTATCAATAAAAGCTGTAATTACTTTTAGTCTTTTTAAGGCTTCTGATTTATGAATTTATTTTGTATTTTATTTTGTAGAGGTATTTTGTATTTTACTTGAATACTTTATTAGAGGTTTATATTTTATGAACAAGGGAATAAAATAAATAATGAATTAAATTTTACGTTAATCATTGCTATTATTAAAATTTTGTACTAAGTATAAGAGGGAAAAATGAAGTAAATTCTATAAAAAATTTTAGAAACTATCATATTACCCAAAACGTTTCTTACAACTTTTATATTTGTTCTAATTTGGTCAAACTTTTTGTGGGCATTCTAAAAAACGAAATAATTAGAAACTAAAATAACGAAATGTTGTTATGATTATGTAGAGGTTTGTTATGTATCAATAAAAAGACTAATAAAATATTATTGTTAAAACTCGATTGGTGATAAACAAAAATTGTTTTGTCTTATTTCGGATTGCTTCGCAAAATATGCAATTATTGAAAAAAAAATATAAATGCGATAATATTCAGATCATATAATATCATCTTAAGAAAACAAATCTAAGATTTCATCACATTTCAATCGGAAGACTAATGCAATAAGGAAAAACTGAATCAGACATACGTTTATGTTATAAATAAATAAAATTGCCTTATTTTCGATGGCATGTTTGTCCAATTAAAGTTTATATTATTATGTTAATAGGAAAAGGTAAATAATTCATATTCATTTTCTTTTTGTCTCTGTTGTATGAAAAAAGTGCTGTATGCTTGCTTAATAAACAATCGTGAATACGTAACTCAAGTCTCCCCAAATATTTTTTTTCTTTTTTTGCTCGCAGGCTTTTGTTGATTAAAGTAAATATTCTAAAATAAGTATAATCATAATAGTAAATTTGAAAGAACAATTTAATATATCGGAAATGCATGTTTGTTGTAGTAAGTGATATATTTTAAGAAAATTGTTAAATTGTTCTATATAAAGTCTGGTTTTACTAAAATAATTTATGGTTTGTATTGAATATTATTTTCAATTAAGGGAGAAAAGATAGTACTATTTTTAGAAGGCAATAAAAGAATGCGATAAAAATTCAAATTTCATTGAAAGAGGTTGAGTAAATGAACGAAGGTGGTCAGAAACTCATCAGAGTTTACATACAATTCTATCAGTATCTGTTTTCTAAAAATTGGGCTTTCATGGTCCAAAACAAAATTTAAATAAATCTTTATAATGTGGGACCAATATTTTAAGATATTAAGCCACAATAAGTGAATATGTAATACGATGAAAATTCAAAATACGCTTCAAAATTTTAAATATGGTATACATTTGATTAATATTTATATTTGAATAACTTAAAATATTTTTATTAGAAGTATTTCTATATTTCTAGAAATATTTTAGTTTTATTAAGAAATTCATATTTCTAAATTCAAAAATTTTATTTTAGAAATATTAATAAAAGTCAAATTTTTGGAACTTCCTATTTTTTTTTCTTATTTCAAACACTTTTGCTCCTTATTTTTATGTATTATTTTTCACCAAATATCTATATATTCTGCTTGTTTTTAATTATTTTAAATAAACTATCACTTTTACTATTAGAAAACATCTTTAAAAAATAACCTGCTATTTTTTATAAGATTGAGCAAAATCTTTTATTTATTTTTAAAAATAGACAAATGAAAAAATAGTTTTCAAGTCATAGATTTAATAAACATTCGAAAATTCAGTCAATTGAAACGAACAGACTTCAATTTGAAAAAAAAATTCATTTTCCAAAATTGCTGTTTTTATTTTTAAAAAATGGTTACATAAAAATGAGAAACTGCGAAAGAAAATTTTAAATTTTCCAATTTGTTGTATAGTATTTTCTGAAATTCCAAGTCATGTTTACAAAAAAACCTTTTTCTATACAAGATTTCTTTTAACCAGCCACATCCGAGGAAACTCTTGGCTAAAAGAAATATCAGAACCATGAATTATTCCAACTTCTTCTGGCAAAGAAACATGTATTTCCGTCTTTCTTAAAATTTTCTTCCAAATTTACTCTTTTAAATTCTCAGATAAAATATCAAGATATTTTTTGTTTGAATTTTCAAAAAAATATCAAAGCTTTATGGTTTCTTATCATTCTTTTTCAAAAAGAAATAACAGTTGTGAAACTAAATCTGTTTAATTTTCAATGGTTTACTATTTTGAATGTTTCCAATTTGAATAAGAACTATTGTTGAACTCATAAGTATCCGAATACCTCAAAAAGTTCCACTGCCTCACAATCTTTTATTCAGAGTGAGTTTTAGGGAATATTTCATCTTACAGAAAATCTATCTTTCATGACACTATGCAGAATTTGAATCAGCAAAGAATAACCTTTTTAGTGGACATTGGGAAGATACCATCCCACCTACAATATTTTACAGTATTTTACAGCTAACACAGCGTTAGATAATAGAGGAGATCTCCTTCTTCTTTAAAAAAATGCTTTGTTAGCTTGCAAACAAAGAATTGTGCAGTTATAGATGATTTGTGCTTAGCCAGTAAGGAAAATCATATATCAAAGAGGATTCCCAACTACAGATGATGTAGAGAATGCTGCATTCAGAGACCAGAAAAGAGGGCGCCTTGCATTTGTGCAGAATGTGATATACTTTTGTATATCACAACATGTTTTTCATCTTTTCATTGCAAAAAAAAACATCATTAAATTTAATTTTCTTTATGATTGCATATAGTTCCATAAGAAGTATTTTTCTCACCCTAGAAGTTTAAGTGCAAATATAAAGTTCAGCAAAACAAAATATAATTCCTTAAATACTACTTTTTACTTGTTAATAAATCTTTAAAAAACTGGGTGAAATTCATAGTAGAAATAATGGTCCATGAAAGGGTTATTGAACGATTATCAACCTTTTTTACGATATTCTGAACGCCGGTCTATACCGGTAAGATATCACAACAATATTATTGGGCATTAACGTGTTAAAAGGAGAGAATGGTAATTTCGGCCAATTTCATAAATGGGCCATCTAACTCGAATAGCATAGTAATTGTAAGGAATAATAAAAATTTCCTATCCTATAACTTTGTTACAGATGGAAAATATATGAAGTATTTTCTCATCATAAGTATTTCCTTTTCATGGTATTGCTTGTATCATAAGTATTTCCTTTGCATGGTATTTACATGTATCATATGTATTTCCTTTTCATGGTATTCCTTTGCATGCACATCATAAACATTTTCCTTTGTATGGATTCATTTGCATGTACATCATAAGCATTTTCTTTTGTATGGTATTCCTTTGCATGCAGAGAGTAAGTACTTGCCTTTGTATGGTATTCTTTTGCATGCACATCATAATTATTTCCTTTCCATGCACGTCATAGATATTACCTTTGTATGGTATTCCTTTTCATGCACATCATAAGTAATTCCTTAGGGATCACACGTTTATCATTTAATTATTAGGAAAACCATTCCATTATTAAAAGATTAAACCAACCAAATACATCTTTCTTGAGTGTATCTAAATTTTAAATGCTACACTGATAAATTTAGTCCTTGATCATTTTTTTCGCGCATCATACCACAATAATTGAGAACAGAACCCAACTCCTTAAAAAAGACTAATGTTATAGTATTTCTTCTCAAAATAAATATTCGGACAACGACCTTTGCTACTCTTTCCCAAGTTTAAAGTGGGATAAATTTATAATTAGAATTACATCCTTGTGGCCTATTGATAAAATCTCAGCTTCAGAACAGTAGGGTTTTAAGTACGAGACCGGATTCCTCCAAAGAATCGTCTTGTAATCGGGATTAGTGCTAGTTAAATCTGTGTGCTCAAAATGTTTTCCCACTGGTGTGGAGTAGAAATTTGAAGAGATGGTAGTCAGCTCAGATGTCGCCTTTCGCATCTGTCAGCGGCTAAAAATTATGATATATATGCCTAAATAGTCCTAATTACTAATACTGATTTAAAACGGGACGTTAATATGACTAAATTAAACTGAAAACAAATTGGTGTAAACTTTTTTTTTAAGGAAAGGAGCGAATAATTTTTTTCAAATCATGTCACAAAAATATTTAAGCTGTAGTAGAAGATAAATCAAATTCAAGTCAGCTGAAAATGATTCTCCTCTATCTCAAATGAATATTATAGATTAAACATTTAAATATATTTCTTGGGTACACTTGAAATCTAGTCACCTTAAGGAAATTATCTGGTTTCAAAAAAAAACATAACTACAAAAACGAAAACTTTTTGGAGCCACAAATAATAGAGAGAAAAATCATTTAATTAAATTAAATAGAAGCCGAACTTTTAAAATATTTTCAATAAAAAATATTAGGTACCTAGAAATGCTTTCACGTACATTTGAAAATAATGAAAAATAAAGTAAAAACTTAGAATATTTCTTTGTTAACTCAATATCAGCCAGATCCTAATCTGCACAAATGCACCAATTTCATGAATGAATTCGCAAATAAAATAATCGAAATACTCGCATTTTACCGATTGAGCTACTGCCTGTTGATTTCAATTTTCAATACAAACTGCTAAAACTCTATTCAAATTAATGAAAATTACTTACATTTAATGAATGAATTAATATGTGAAAAAACTCTATAAACATCAAGTACAAATTTAAATAAAGATGCCATTACAAATTAAATAAAGAATAAAATCAAATCTGCCATGCATATTTCAATGTATCATGCAAGAACATCATTTCTTGAACGGCCAAGCACCACGCGCTCGTGCAAGTTAAATTATACTTTTTAATATCATGTTTGAACATGATATTGTTTTTGGGATTAGGTTCGGTAGGCTAAAAATAAACATTTTATTATCATCACAAGCATTTCTAAACATCAGCTTTTAATAACATGTTGCTATTGCATTCTCTAAAGATCTGATTAAAAAATAAGTTAATTACTATAGCAAATAAAACCCAGAAAAATCTTATTTTGAGCATGTGATGAAATGAAATGAGAAAAATAGGAAATGTGATCTTTTTTTATACAATAAATGCGAGGCAAAGTTTTTTGGATCGTTTGCAATACTAAAAGTACCAATTCAATGAAATAATTAAAAGGAATAAAAATATAATCTAACTCGCACGAGCACGTGGTGCTTGTCCGTTCAAGAAATGATATTCTGACATGATACATTGAAATATCCAAAGCAGATTTCATTTTAATCTTTATCTATAATTATTTTCTTGAATTTTAATATATATATATATATATATATATATACACACAATTAAAAATCTACATTTCTAATCCTGACTGTTAATTTACTATTCTTCCGAGAGTTGAAAATTTAAATCGCATAAGATTCTCTTATTATTTCAAAAAGTCTTAGTCCTCCACTGGGCATCAAAATAAACGCTATGATTTTTTTCTCCTTTGCTACTTCCATTGTTTTCCCTATTTTGAGTTTCATAAAATGTCGTTATAAATATTCACTCTTGAGTCTCGAAATAATTTTTATAAATATAAATTGAAAATATACTTTTTAAAGATATAACTGATTATTTAATTTACAAATGTAAGTTAAAAATTAATAGATAAATTAAATGCATGCTTAATTTTAAAGATTTAAACATTGTACTTTGAAAATCATACATAAGTAGATTCTATATACTTAATTTGAAATATCTAATTTTTGTATGAATTTTATGTTTATTTTAAGCCATAAAATGCAATAAATAAATAACTGATTCGAAAGACGTAAATAAATAATGTTTTAAAACTTATAAATGTTTATTTTATTTGTTTTATACGAATTTATTTCGCATAGAACATTTAGAGATAAAATTATGATAATGATGTAAAAATTTTATTTGGATATGTTATGATATTGAGTTTTGCAAAAGAGCATAGTATTATGAGAGATAGGCTTTTGATAATACATAAGAATATGAAACATGAAGAAACTACAGAATAATACAAAAAGAATATAAAATATGAAGGAAAGTGATATTTTCTATGAAAGCAAAATGTATTTTAAAATAAATAAGGTTCGTCAAAAAAATTAAAAACTTTTATAAAATATTTTTTGAAAAATACTGAGATTCGTGTATGCTTTCCCAACTCATGTTACATGTAATACGCATTTATTCGTAAACAAAAGCTCTTTTAACGATATAAATAATCTGAAATAAATATCTGTAATGATATCTGATGTTATTAAAGCTCATTGTTTTATAATTCTTAAATGAATCTTTTTTACCGTTTTTTATTTATTTATTTATTTATTCTAAAAGAATGTTTAGACACATTAAAAATAAAGTTAACCTTTATAAAAGGTTTAATCCATATTATCAGAGAATCATAAATATATTTTAAATAAACAAGAAAGATTTAAAATAATATTGTAATAACCCAGGTAGCACATCCTGTAACATAATATTGTACAATATTGTGCGATATTATATGATATTAAATAATATTTCATAATATTATACAATATTGCGAATATTGATCAATACTGTACAATATTTTTGTGCTACTAGGGAAATAGTACACTAGTTTTAAATAAAGAAAAATTCTTACAAAAAATAAGGATATATCCACTTTTCTTTTTTAAAGAGAAGTGAACGAACTGTGTCTAAAACTTTGTCTTCAAGTACAGCTGGTAATTATCTCTTTTCTTTTCAAGTAATACTCTCAAATGATATCAAAAATTCTGCGTCTTAATTTAAGTTAATGAAATTAATATTAAATCGTAGTTGGCTATAATAAAAGTTATTTTAATTCGTAATAATTAATTTTTATATATGGAATGGAATAATATTCTTCATATATTTTCTAATTAAAAGATTAGTAAAAGTTAATTTAATAAAAAAAATATAAATGAACTTTGATTAAAATAAATATTTAATCGCTATTTTTTTACATTTTTTTTCTTGTTTTTCACCCTTTTATTTACGTACATTTTAGTAAGAAAAATATCAGTTTATAAATTGAAATTTAAAACAAAATTTCAGTTAATCATTAGTGATTTCACAATAAAATATACGATATTTTCAAAAATCAGGAGATTAAATTTATTTTGTATTGTTTTCTTCATGGTTTTTCCATGGTAATTTCTTATTCCTTTAGATTAACTCAGTGAAAAAACTTAAAATGTATAGAATTTTTTCATAAATGATATAAATATTTTTGAATAAAAGGGTAACTAATTTGTTTTAAAATTAATTTTAAGAATACATTAAATTGAACAGATATTCATCAAAATATGATTTTCCATCAGTATAATATCATGTAACCTAATCTGATTGAAAAACATACGATATTTTATTAAAATGTTCCATATTTTATAACTTCTCACATTTTAACTTACTATAAACTAAATCTCATTAACACCTGTTGATTCTAAACTCAAATTCTATTTCATTTTGTGCTGCCATCTAGGAAAACAATTGTGAACAATTTAGTAATCTTGACACAAAAATAAAATGTCTATATTCCAAACTAAAACAATGACAAGGAAATAACAAACTTTTAAAAATTTAATTTATCAACTTATATTGTTTCAATTTTTAGAATATTTTAAGCTTCGTTTTCATTCTATAAAGATAAATGTGATCAATAAAATGGACGACGTAATGTATTCTTATATTCCAAAATAAGCATTGGTTTCAAGCGAATTATAGCCAAAGGTATTTGCACCAAAGCAGTTAAATTATCTTAAATCTAAAAAAAAAACCATGTTTATTACAACTAATGTTATTTAATAAAAGAAAAAAATGATCTCGTGAGCCGTGCATTTCACCATAACAATTTTTTATTTATTTGGAAGCGGATACTCCTTTCTTTAAGTCTGAAAATACCAAAAACTAAAACTGGAAAACGAAAGAGAAAAACAAATCAAAAACTTAATATTTCAATTAAAACAATTTCACTTCCATGAAAAAATAATAATAACAATTAATTATTTAAATTCCTTATTATTAATTTAATTCGTTACTTTATTTATTTACTTCGTTTATTATTTACCTATTTTAAATTACTAATTCCAAATTTTTAATTATTAATGAATAAGTTTAATTCATAGATTCACTGACTTGTATAAACTCGAAAGTAAATCAAACTATAAATAAAAAAAAATTCATTGCACAATACAGAATGAAATACATTTCCATTATATGATTTATATAAAATTTCGTATATTGAAATCCAAGAAATGGGGGAAGGATAGGGATTTTTAAATTATTTATTATGTGGTGATTTCCTTATAAGCCAATTAATATCCATTGAGCTGAAGGGTCCCTTTTGCTTGATTGGTATGATACTCGGCTACTAACCATAAGATTGGAAGTTCGTGTAGCGCAATCCACTAAATCTTCCTACAATGGCAACCCGGCGACCGACCTTGGATAAACGCAACCTTCCCACTTAGCTTCGTTTAACTGTTGTGGCGCCCTCTATCGGCGACTCAATGACCTAGAAGCTCATTAAATACAACAGTTGTTAACATCACCACCAACACTTCACATAAGTATCGTTCGCAAACTCACTAGGGAGATACTCTGTGGCGATTGCCTTATAAGCCAATAAATATCCTTCGAGCTGAAGGGTCCCTTTTGTTTGATTGGTATGATACTCGGCTACTAACCATAAGATTGGGAGTTCGGGCCTAGCACTATCCGTTTATTACCTACAATTTATTATTATTGTCACTATTTATTTATTTATCTCGCTAATATTGTAGATTGAGAGTTCTTGAAGTGTAATTGATTGAATACACGAGCTAACACGTGCACGTTAGTGACGTTAGCCCAGATGAATTTCCTAGAAGAATTACGAGAGATAAAAAAATCGTTATTTGTAAAAAAAGAAAATTACTTCAATGTAGAATAAATCTCTTTGGTCATTTTTTTTTCAGTAGTAACTTGAGCATATTTATCTTATAATAATATTAATAATGACATTTTTATTCATTATTATTTTCAATTGTCTTTTCTCGATTCTTCGAAATTTTTTCAATTTTGTTCTGTAACACAAAAGACGAATGCTGAAAGCTTAATTTGTTTTCTTAAAGTTATTTTTCTGAATTTCACCCATCATTCTTGAAATAAAAAAAGGAAATTTAAAAAAAAACACGCACACACAAAAGAATTTTTGAGTTGCATTCTTATTATTTTCTAAAAAATATCTTTTTTGTTAAGTTTCATTTTGGGTTTAATATTAAAAGTGTTTTTTAAGAAAATTTTATATTCAACTCATTGAATTGAAAATACGTGTTTATTTATTGTTACCAAGCTTGAAATAAAATCATGAAAATAAAATCTAGCGCTTTCAAACGTATTTATAAACAGCAGTAAAAAAATAAGCATTATAGTCTCTCTCTCTCTCTCTCTCTTTTTTTTTCTGTGTCGTTACGTGCGGAGAGATTGAAAAAGGCTATAAAATTCTTATATTTTTAAGCTTTTCAATAAACGTTTTAAAGATATCTTTAAAAAAATATGTCGGTTCAAAACGAAAAAAAGTTTTAAAAATTTGAAAATATATCATAATCTATTTTTAAAGGGGGGGAGATAAAATGAAATATAAATCAAAACATTTAAAATCAAAATTTAAAACAAAAAGCTTTTAAAAAATTTCTCACACGTTTTTTTTTATTTATTTTGTTCTGTAATTACTAAATGTGCTGCATCTATATCCAATTTTTAAATAATTCGACATTCCCAATAATTTTCTTAATATAAAGCATTTTAAATCTACAGATTGTTAATTCTGTAACTTCTAAACTACAGAATGTATTGTGAAAAATTTATACAAAATTTAGAAAATAAAAATATGATTTAATTTTTAATTCGAGAGGCTTTAAGTAAGAATTAGTACTTTAGGAGGAAAAATAGCATATTTAAAAAAAAAGGAAAAAGGAATTAGCATTCGGAAAAAAAAGAAAATTTTTAAAAAAACATCCACACACACACATATACACACACAAAAGAATTTTTAAGTTGCATTCTTATTATTTTCTGAAAATATCTTTTTTTTATTAAGCTTCATGTTGAGTTTAATATTAAAAAAAAACGTTTTTTAGGGAAAGTTTATATTCAGAACATTGAGCAGTTCATATTCAGTACATAAGCTATTTTTATATTCGTATAATCTACATTAAGACGTAGCTTTTGCGATTATAAAAGTTTATATCACTTCTTAAAGAATGGACTTGATTATAAAATCCATACTAACTTATAAAGTAAATTATCCAGAAACTAAATAATTTGAATTTTAAAAAAATCGATATTTTCTTCAAAAATTGACATTTTAACGACCATCTAAAATAAATTATTCAGATTAAAAAGGAAATTTTTCAAGGAATAAATTTTAAGGATGAATAGAGGCATGCAATTTTAGAAAATGTTGAAATGTAAATAAACACCAAAGTAACCTTGAAAACCAAACGCAACCACGAACCATGAAAAGAACAACCAATTTTTAATCTTAATCCAACCTGAGCTTTTTTTTTTTAATCTTCATGTCTTTTGTTACACTAAGATTAAAATTGTAACACTCAAATGAAATTAGATTGAAAAAATAAATTAATAAAGAAAAGTTATTATACACCTCCAAATGAATCATATGGGAAAGGATAAAATAAATTTCTGAGTTGATGGCAGTTCCAGATGAAATATAATTAAAAAAAGAAAGAAAAGGAAGATAAATTCCAAGGCAAAAAAATATTTACAAACCTCGCCAATTGGTGATATTTTAACACCGCTAAAATGAAAACGGGTCAATAAATACAATGAACACACGGAAAACAATTGTGCACGGGATGACACAATTATTGTATTTTTTTTTATCTTACTGCAACACGTGCATTTTTTTATCTTAATACGACATGTCCTTTGCCATTAAAAGAAAAAAACTATAAAACAAATTCAATTTGATTAAACGTAGCAATTGGCATATAAGAAAAGTATATGATTTACCCACTTCCAAATGAGTCGTTTAAAATAAAGAAAAGTATAACTAATTTTCCTATCAGTGACATTTAAGGGCTAAAACTAATTAACGAAAAGGAAGCAAATGGAAATAAATTCAAAGACAAAATTATTAACGAAAGTCACCAGTTGATAATATTTTAGTTCTAACCAAATAAAAACGATTACAATGAACACGTGGACAGTAAATTATGAAATATTTCATTAATAATCGATTAATAAAAACGAACAAGGAAAGGTGAATGACATGTAATATGAAACTTAAAGAAAATAAACACTTATTAATGAATATTAGAGCACCTGAGTGCCGAGCAATATTTTTCTATTTTTCAGATCTTTCCTTTTATAAGATACAGTCTAGACGGATACAGTCTTTTTTATGCTTTCTGCCATGTGAAGTATTAAAAAAAATTATTATCTTCAAAAAATCCGAATTAGTTTTTGACGAATCTCTATAATTCAAACATAGTTGACTCAAAAACAAATCAAAAATCACGTTATCCCCGCAAATCCAAATTCTCATTTTAGGAATTACGCCCGTCTGTTTTTGAACACGATAACTTGAGAATGCTTTGAACAAGATAAATGAAATTTAGTACATCACTAAATCTATAGATGCCTGACAAGTTTCAAATGAAATCCATGCAAAAAAATGTGTATCTATCTGGATGTTCAAATATACGTTACTTAGGTAACTGCAAAATGAAGAAAACTGGATTGATAACATTTCATACACATGTTTACCATCTAAAACATGGATATGTATCAAATATAGAGCCAAATCTGTAAAGAAATTGACCATTGGCATGTATATACTGTCACTAGCATGTAAACACAATATCTCAAAAATACGATGCCTTAAATATAAGAAATATGATATACAATTTTGTGACTACAATTATAGTTTTGTGTCACTTTCATTTTCAATCGGTTTTAAAAAAGCATCCAAATACACATTTGGTTTTCTCATACTTATTTATTAATAGAAACAAAAAATTTATTCTCCAAAGATTGACCTGCACTTAACTCATTTGAAGCAATTATTCTACTTTCATTTTTATTGCATAATTTTTATTACAAAGTTTCTGAGAGAACCCATTAGATGATTTTTTTTCTCAGGTGCAACTTTCTACGCCTTATACCCCCTGCATTTGAAGTTGAATTCTGTTCAATTATTTTCATATGCCAGAAAACAATGAGTTATTATATAATCACACATAAAAGTAACAGAAGTGGTGTAAATACCACTTTTTGCATGGGATATCTTTAATGTGAGTAGTAGAGACAGTGATCACATCCAGTTTTAGACCCAAATTTTTAATTACATGTAGATACGGGACTCAGCACACACACCAAGCAAAATTATGAAAGTTACATAAAACTATCCCATCATCTTTCGACTTAGTCATTCTCAGGCTCAGACTAATCTCTCATCTCTCGATTAGTCAGTCCTAAACTGACTTGTCTTCACCCTCGGACCCGCCTCTCTTCTCTCCTCTTCAACTCATCTCTCATAGCTTTCGGCAAGAAGGGTTGCTATTTGAGGTGAGAAGGGTCTCCAAAATTGGCAGGCCTTACAAGTGGTATCCTCAAAACTTTCTTGTATATTCTCTAATATAAGTGTTCTGGTATGCTGTTAATAGAATCCAAAAATAGATAGTCATTTATACAACCGATTGAAACTTTAGGGTGTTTGGCGGATGCGCTAGTAGTGTTGATTGCGGTAGGCCCGAACTCCGTACCTTTGGGTTGGTAGTCCCGTACCAAATCCGTTGGGCCAAAAGTGCACTTCAGTCCGAGAGATGTTGGCTGGTATATAATATGGAATCCGTTGGGCCAAAAGTGCACTTCAGTCCGAGAGATGTTGGCTGGTATATAATATGGATAGCATTCACCACAAAACTAAAATTTGATACAAAATTACTCTAGTAATCACAAAATTCCATACCAAATATGACATACGTAAGGCATTGCTTTTTTTAAATTATCACGTTTGCATGTTTCTAAAAGTATAGACCTACAGACGGTTATTAGATTTGACTCAAAAAATACGTCTATAATATAGATGTTAAATTTATACACCCATCATCTCCAGCTTTCTTCGTGTAGTAGTTATCCTCGTAAATTATATTTGAATAATAGCAACTTCTGAGAAAATTTCGCTCAAAAATTAATTGATAACTGCAATTTTAGAGATGTGATTTTCGAATTCAGTTAAGTCTAAAACATAGAAATTCATTAAAATTGTGAGTTGAATATTTTGATAATTATTACACTTTATACTACATTTAGGGGCAACGTAAAAACATTAAGCATACATACATACACTTAATTTCGGTTGTTGGAATTAATTTAATCTAAACGTGATTTTCAAAAAGGTGAAACCTTACTGAGAAATAAAAATGAAAAAAAATCAACAAATCAGAAAACGGTTTGATATTTTGGAAGACGCAGATTCTGAAAAAATAAATATTATGAATTTCAGATTTTTTTAATGAGAAAATAGAAATTAGTAAAGCTAAATAATCTTGTAGAATGGAACTTCGAAATCGAACAGTAAATATTAACTTGTTTTTTTTTTCATAATCATTTTTTGAATAATCTATAGTATCATTTTAATAATGCGTTTATTTGCAATGCATGTAATCATAAATTGATACTCCGACTTAGCCGAGGGTACACGGAGAAAAATTTGAATGACAGGATCATCGTAGCAGCAATACTATGTTTCAGTCCTAAGGACCGTCACCGGCCATGGCACAACCCTTGCCGTGGGAAGTTCGTACCGTCATCGTTGGGAGAAGCCAGGTTGGCACCTTTTTGCGTACCCACAGATCCGCCCCTTTTCATGTACCACTATGACGTGAGCTTCTCAACCACGATAATGAGGTGCCCTTCGTGGGAGATTCGTTTAAAAAGCTGAAAATTACAAACGTAGTTTCGCCTGAATCTTCTAAAATTCCTGAACGCTCTTAAACTACATTAATTCGTCTAAATGTAAAATTATTAAATTTAAATAATATCTTTAAATTAAATATATTTCTCTTTTCTCTCATATCGGATATTAAAATGCAAAATACTTCATTATCTATGAAATACAAGAAAGATTTTTAAAAAATGAACAAGTTTATCCTAACTCCTTTTTCAGTTTATCCTAACTCCTTCAGAAAAATTTAGTACTTAGATAATTTGGAGAAAAATATAAGTAATCATCAGTTTTTGAATAATCATCAAGTTTTAAAAGCAATAAAATTAATATGCATAAAAGAATACAATTTGATTAAAAATTCGTATGAAAAGTTCGTAGTTTTATTTATTTTAAAATGATCCTTTTAAATCTATATTGAAATAATTTATAGCTAGCAATCAAAGGGATAAAATATTTTATTGAAGCCAGTGTTTGATAGTTTAATAAAGAGAAAAATGCTCAGGAAATAAACATGAAAAATATTTATATGTTATATAAGAAATCAAATTTTATCAAGCAAATAAGTTACAAATAAATGTAGGTAATATTTTATTTTGTATATAAATTATCTATTTTCTTTTATCTTGATTTCCTTTGTATAGCTGAGAGCATTTATAAACATATGAAAAGCTTCATTCATAGCTATTTTCTGTTGTTGTTTTTCTAAAAAATATTAAAAATCTTGATAGCCCAGGTAGCACATCCTGTAGCATAATATTGTACAATATTGTGCAATATTACATGATATTAAGCAATATTCCAAAATATTAAACAATATTGCGAATACTGATCAATATTGTACAATATTTGTGTGCTACTAGTGAATAATTCAGCTTTATTTCTCATTTTAATATTGTCTTGTCACATTTAATCCTAACATAAAATTCAAATAATGCTACTCATCGTTCGGTTCAACCTCAAACGGTTGTGTGTTCATATCATGTCCAGGCCACCAAGATGGAAGATTATCCACTTATTCAATTCAACAATGGCTTTAAAAAACAAACATTTTCGTTCAAAATTAATCATTAAGAAATAATAATAATAATTTAAAAAATTGTTCTCTGGTTAATCGAATACATATAAAACTCTTGAACACAGGAAAAATTCAATTAGCTCTTGCATCGCATAATTAATCCGCTGACAAGAGCTCGCGGCTTTAACTGCGATGCCATCTTGATGAAAGTAAGATTACCACAGACTTATTCTTAAATTTCAGAGTAGCTATGTTCTAACATCTATAACTACTTACATATAAATTTTAATGCTTTCACATTCCATTCAAAATCTTAGTGCAATTGCTTAAATGTGTGTGAATATTCGAAATAACACTGTATACTCCCATTCTCACCATCAGTATTTTAAGAGAATAAAGTTTAATGTTCATTTCGCGTTCGAGTGTTTTGTCTGTGTGTAGTTCACACACAACTCGTTTCTCTAGACGGATGTTTTCTGTACTAAAAGATTTTTGATGACTTATTCGATGATTGACTAAGAAGAGATCAATAAACTTTGAAAAATTGCAAAATCAATTATGATTGTTGAGTAACATCAATATAAAATACAAGTCAGTTTTTCCTTGCAATTTGCTTTCCTGTTCGTGTTTTCCTATATTAATTAAAGAAAAGTAAATTACTATCAGGGCTTGAAGAAACAACAAAACTATAAGTTTTATAAGTTGTAATTAGTAATGAGTGTTAGTGCATTTTTTTAGAAATTTATATATCTATATATTCTTACGCAAATTTGAAACAAAAACAAACTAATGATTAAAAAAAACTAAACAATCCTGTAGTTTAAGGGCAAGTCAGAGTGAAATACATTTATATTGATGTAAAATTATATATAAAAAGGCTAATATATTTATATACTGTGTGTTTGTGTTTAATGATATTTTAAATTCTAATTTCAATTGTAATTAATTTCCAAAGTTTTCTCTTAATTTAGCACATAATAACTTCATTCTAAAATGTTCTCTTATTTCCTCATCCCATTCCGCATTTTGTATTTAATAAATTAAATGAAGTGCTATAATGATACTGATCAGGGTTCCACTTGAATTAAGGTATAAAAATTAATGATATAAACAGATTCACCTGGGGCCCTGTGTTTCTCTTGTCAAGGTCAATTCAATGTCAACACGATCGAGAATCCCTGTCAAGATTCAACTTATGTCACATTTATGAAAACCTCATGGACTAGTTATAAGACTAGTTAAAAGGATTTCGTTCACCTTATACCATTTTGCCATCTTGTGTTTTGGTGTTAACGCTGCTTGTACATAATGCATTCTTTTCGAAATTAAATAAAAGGAAATAAAAAATTCGACTCGATGTCTTCCATTATTTTCGACCACGATTGGGCTTCAAATTAAAATGAATATAAATTGTATTATATTATATTACATTATATTATATACATATGTGTGTGTGTGTGTGTGTTATTTAATATTAAAAAATTAATATTAAATTAACATACATAATTATAATATATCCCTACTAATAATAAAGAAGAAGGTATATGTTCGTCCTCTACAGGACAAATCATCTGACCTGGAATTGCAAAATTTGATACTATATATTTTTAAGAGATATACTATAGAGAGATACTATATAT
>JAOUZG010019115.1:95402-147861 GCA_026289955.1 Argiope argentata | reverse complement strand
GATACTATATATTTTTAAGAGATATACTATAGAGAGATACTATATATTTTTAAGAGATATACTATAGAGAGATACTATATATTTTTAAGAGATATACTATAGAGAGATACTATATATTTTAAGATACTATATATTAACGCGATTTTAGAGCTTTTCTAGGATATTTTCTGTAAGTATTATTGTGTAAAATTAATTTCTGTATTAGGCTATAATGTTTAAAAAATTGTCAATACGAATTTAGTCATGCATAATTTTTTTTGTATTTCAGCATAGTTTAATTGAATGATTTTCAATTACAATAAAATTCAAATGCTTTTAGATTTGTATCAAATATTTAATCTCTTGATATTCATCATTCGTTTAAAACAAAGCAAACGAGATTCAGATAATTATACGAGCAGTTTTTATGAAGAATCTGGCAGTGAAATCACAACATCGTAAAAGATACCATGTAGGTCAGACATTAAAGTTTTAATGGTCCTATGATAGTCACTGTACTGAATTCCATTGCGAATATACATGTTCATGATAAAATAATTGCCAAACAATTAAAATAACATTACTGGGATTATCATGATTTGATGTATAAAAATAATTTATTGAGAATATTATGAATACTAATAGCGTATAAGTTATTTAATTGAATTTTTAAAAATTGAGATATCTGAAAGAATATGCACAACTCATATACTAGATGAATCAGCTGATCATTAAAAGTAGCTAATTATATCAAATAGTTTATACGCTTAAGTGAAAAGAAGGTTCATGATATTTTCTATATTTGTTTAATAAATATTATACAATAACCAGGAAAAAAGTGAAAACTATTGAGTTTTGAAGCTTACAGGTGTACATATTTCTTATTTCTGATTCATTTTCCAGTAATTATTATATAGACTTTATTTTCTAAATAAAAACAAGTAAATTTCGGAAACACGTTAATAATATGCATTAAATATATCATATGAAATTAATTTCTTTCATTACTATCAGATTTTCATAAATATATGCAACTCTAGTAAAAAAGGCAAATTGAACACAAAATGACAGCAACTTTTTTTGCCTTAAATGATAAAATTGAATAAAAACTCTAAAATATTATTTATTTATTTATTCGAAAATGAAATATTACTCATTTCTGACTGACTAAAACCACTGATTAAAATAATGTAAAAAGAAAAAAAATTCTTGATAAAAGATAATTTAAAATAATTCTTTACATTTTAAAGTCTCAGATTGGGAAACTTTTGCCTCCTCATCAGCATCATGAATTCGTTTGTACAATGCTAATCTGAAAAATTCAGAAAAGATTTCGGCATTTTCGTTGTTCAAATGGTCCCATTGTTTTCTTTTATAAGCACTTGAACAAAGTTGTTTTCGAATACATTTGAAAGACTATTTTTAAAAGCATTTGGAAAGCTTAAGAAAGCAATGTGGGAAAAATTCTGATATGAATATTTACTTTAGATGTAGGAACTGCAGGATATCTTATCTTGTGACCAAACAACTTTTGTTTACAGAAAGAGAACCAATTTGAAAATATTTTCATTCCAGCTTTCAGAAGTTCATTTCAAAATATATCAGACTAAAGGTGTCATAGGTCAAACATTTTCTTTCTGGTGCCTGGAGAGACAGGTTTTGGCTAAGATGTTGCGTATGAAGTCCGACAACTATTTTAAACTAGAAGGTTCGTCTCAAAATAATAATCTTATAGTATTTTAAGGTATAATTCACAAACAAAAAAATTCAAGTTGAAAACCACTTTTTTAACTTGCATACATAGGACGGAATGCAAAAGATTTTACAATTCTATAGGTTCAATCGTTTGGTTCAACGGAATAAATAATTTCTTATAATATCTAATATAATTTGATTTTAATGGCTTCTTCAACAAGATATTTTTAAACTTTGAATTATGATAGGATGTAACTAATACTGTTTCAGAAGCAGTACAGTGTGCTAAGCATTGTTCTAAATTTAGTTTCTACATTTTTATGCAATCAGTTATGTCATAAAAATGAGCAACAGACTTTAAAAGTTGTAGAATTCAAAATTAATTTTATTCGTAGTTATTCAATTCTGTATTTAAATCTTAATTGTAAGAGCGATAATATTTAAAATAATTAATTAAAAAATACTAAAAAACTGACCAACACTGATAAATATTCCAAATCATTAAATTTTGATCTTCAGCAAAGAAAAAACTATAGACGTGGTATCCCCTGTAATGACTTGATTTTGTCTAATCAAATAAGAGTGTAGCATTTAAAAGAAGTAGCTGTAAATAAAGACAATTTCTTTATTTAAAGCTTTATCTAGATAAAAACGACTCGTTCTGATCTATGTTAATATGATTAATAATATAAACATAGCTGTTTATATTATTTTACATCTAAGTTAACAGCTAAACATGAATAGATCCTCAGTTTCGGAGAAATAACCTCACAAGAAAAGGTAATAGGTTGTTAGCGTATCAGGCTACTAAAGAAGTAACTCAAGAGATCCTCCGATATTCATCGGGTGGATCTTAACTCAGAAGCTCGAATCACACGAAGCTTCTCTCACCTCCTTCAAAACGAAGATTCTCCGAAAACCTCAAAACTCAGTCTCTCTCGAATTTTACAGCAGATCTCTCAGTCTGTATTTCTTCCAAAATTTCTCATTTTATATTCTGTCAAAACTCCCCCTCTCACCTTCACATTGGTGCACTTGAGATCCCGGTTACCCAATAGTTATTCAGAAATAATCCCAGTGGTCTCCAGTCGACCGTGGGATTGTTCGTTGATGATCCACCTTCATAGCAGACCCTTCACAAGAAAGAAAGATTTACATCCGTAGTGTTCGACACTCTTCCACTTTTAAGATTATTTTCCTTGCAAAAAAATCTCACATGTGGTTCGTTATCTGGATTTGACTTCATGTCCAAATGATCCCATTAAGGTAAAGAACCCCCCCCCTCATCTGGCAGTCTGGAGCAATTACAAAGTGGGAGAGTCGCATAGTTCACCTCACAGCTTACCAGAACGGTTAATTATCAAACATGAGAATCAAAGAACGTCACAACGGTGAAACAGGTGTGTCAGAGCGAGGGAGGTGAATCTTTACACCCCAAGGATTTAGCGTGCACTCTCTGTAAAGGTGTTTTCTTTCGCACCCCGCATAAAATTGTGGACTTTGAGTAAGACCACGGATGGTATCGGCTGGCAGTAGTTACTAATCATTAATTTTTGGTGTAAATTTATCAATTTTTAGGCGATTGCTTTTCGGTGATTAATGCATGGCATATAGTAATAAGCTCGAGAAAATAAAATTTATGCTTTAAACTCACTATTTCCAAAAGATTCAAACCAAAATTTGATGCAGAACTACAGATTAATCATTAAATTACATGATATACTTCATTTATTTAAATAATTGCATTATTAATTTGTCGCATTTATATGCTGGAGAAAATAAGCACAAAGAAACAATCAACCCCTATTCAAATATGATTCGAAATTTGATAGCTATCTATATTTTAGATTTTAAATCTGTTAACGAAATTTCTATCCATCTAGCTTTTTTCGTCTATTTTTTGTGTGCATATTTAATGGAAATATATAATTTGTAAATGTGGTAATGTAAATATAAAATTTGTAATTGTAGATAGATAGATAGATAGATATATTGCATATATAAAAGACCACATACAAAATTTCCATATTCTATATAGTTCCATGCAATTCCATAAAGTTCGAAAGGTTTTTCAGTGTTTTTTTTTATCAAATACGTAATTCTATGATGTTAAAAATGTATTTTTCAAACTCGAGATAAATCTAAAAATAGGAAAATCGTTAAAATATCGAATTTAACTGTTTGGAAATTATCGGAATTTGGAAATTCTTGCAAGGAAAATTAAGATCATATTGATATATGTGCAAAGTTTTATGTATTTGTATATCATTCATCGTTTTTAAAAGAATTTAAATGGGCTCGATTCTGGAAAATACAGGATGTCCAAAAAGTTCCCTTACTGATGATTTGTGAATTTATTTTACAAAAGCAATAGGTTTAAAAGGAATTATTTTTATGCTAATGATAAAAAGCACTTTTAACATAACTAAGGAAAAAAATACTGAACTTACATTTTTAAATAAATGTTCAAAATGTCCACCCCTTTCTTGGAGACAAAGCTGAACTCGTTTGCGCATGTTTTTCGAAAAGCGTTTTAACATGCTAGGAGTGATTTCTTGTATCCTTTGGATAATTGCGATTTTCAAATCATCTATTGTTTGAGGATCACCTTCATAAATTTTATCCTTTAAACACCCCCACAGAAAAAAGTCCGGGATGGTCAGAACAGGGGATCGAGGTGGCCAAAGATTTTTTGAGATAAGTCGATCGCCGAAAAAAGCTGCAAGCATGTCCAGGGTTTCATTAGTCGTATGGCAAAATTTAATATACTTGAAAATAAATCATGGACAATGATTTTTTAAATTTGGAGTACGGGAACTTTTTGGACACCCGGTAATTACAGCCGAATTATTTTTATCACCAGACACAAATATTATGGATCGAATTTTAAATCAGCCTTTTAAGAATGTCAAATATGCAATATTACTGCAAATAAAATTACACTCTCTTATTTTAACAAAATTTTACTGATACAGCAATCAATTTTCTAAAAGGAAAATTTTGCAAAAGAATTTCAAAATCGTTTGTAATATATATTTTTAAAAAATCAGTTCTCATCCTTCCTTCCCAAGCATATCATTCACTTTCACCCATAGCACTCATGAGCCCAAATTTCCTTATTTCGCTTCCTCCATTTGTTAGGGTAATGATTACCCAAACAGTTTACGAAAACAAAACAACATTCCGCCATGCTTCTTTGTTCTACCTCCACGCATCACGCGGGCGCAACTTTCCTAATTAGCGTAACCTTCGAACACTGCTAAACCTTCCCAGCTGCCTTCACACTAACAAGGCCACATCAGCTATTCGTGCCGCTAACTACTCAAGGCTAGGCTTGATCTTGATCAAGCCATTTTTTTTTCCTTCCATGGCACAGATATGTTTGTCATTCGTCTTCGCAAACTTCTCTAGTTAACTGACTGGGAAGTTAGGAGCGGGTAATGAAATACATTAGAAAGCGGCTAGAAAAAGAAAGCCGGCTCAGTTTCTATGTAATCGCTCAGATGCAGCTGCTCACTTTCGATAAGTTAAGCAAGAAGATTTTTCCGCTTCGTTTATCTTTGCTTAACGTTGAGCTGACACGTGTTACGTTGAAAAAGGAAGTGTTCCCTATAGAATGTTAAACAATTTAAAAATTGTTTTCATTAAGTTAACTTAATCATAGAGTACCCTTTTAATAATTAATAAAGTTGAAATATCTTCTAATAATATATAAAATACGTTTTAAAAAATCTAAGAAATTAATTTAAAGTATTTATTTTTTAAATTCATTTAAAATGATAAGAAATTTATTTAATTTTTTTCATTTATTTAGCTCAGTTTAATTTCTATATAATCCTCATCTTTATGAATATGATTGATAGTTAAAATTATTCGAGAAAAAACCTATAAATAACAATAACAAAAATATAAATATATTATTTTCAAATTAGTTTAAAATTTAGGAAGAGATTAAAGAAAGAAATTAGAAATATTTAAATGATTTTTATATTTTGATTCTAAAAACTAGTAATATTTTTCTTTGTTACGAATTGATGCCGAAATTTTAAAGAAAATTTTGATGTGAAATGAAATCATTATACATTTTTTTTAAAAAAATCTTGTTTAATATTTTTATTATATTCAAGTTTTGAAGTATTATGATCAAATCTTTAATTTTTGATCAAAATATATTTAAAAGTAACTTCAAAATATCCATTATTTCATTATTTACATTTATTGTTTTATAAGGTCAATGTCAAAAAATTTTAAATGTAAAACTATATTTTGTTATGAAGTGATAATCCTCTTGTCATCCTAACATTCATATCAAATTTCCATTCAATCTAGCCAACTTCTCCAAAAAAATGTCCTCTTCAGATGAAAGCTTCCAATGCTATTTAATTTATTACTATATAGCATATGTGATAAAATTTATTTTCCATTTTTTTTTCAAAATGTTTGTTTCATTTATATATGAAACATTTTACTTATAGTTTTCGACTACCAATAATAAAATAAAATTAAAAATATTTTCAATCTGTAGTCCGAAAGGTCGTAATATTCTAATTTTTTTAGGATTGATTCGTTTATCTTTATTTTGTTTTTAAAACCTTATTCTTAATTATAGCAACGATAGGTATCAGTTGTGTCGCGGTTTTTAAGTCATACTGGTTTTTGGCGGTTTATCAATAATTGATGAAGAAAATAGGCTGAAACATAAGAGTTCAAGGACATCTTCAGCATTCTTTATTCAGCTTGCATTTTTTTAATCAACAAAAAGTGGTTGGTTTTCTTATTTGACGCCTTTGATAGGTTGAAAATCCCGTCAAAGGACAAAGAGACAATTCCTAGGTTGTCCAAATCCAGACACGTATTCTTTAAAGTTTTGGATAAATAAAAAAGATGTTTTCTTCGTTTTCGAATTTCTTTGCAAAATTTGTATTTTAGTTAAGTAAATAAACCGCATTGAAAAACTCTTTTAATGGCTATTTAATAAAAATAATATGCATAAGAAACTGAATCAATGACAATTTGTTGTCAAATGTATTAAAAAAATATATTATTCATATTTTATTAAAATTTGAAAAGCTAAAAGGAAATTAAAATCACCGAAAAGCTTATCATCTGAATTTTAAAATTGTATAACAATAATTTTTGTGCAATAATAGCCTTTGAAGTTATGGATCTACTAATTATTTTTCATTAAAATTATAACTAACATTTTGAAAACTGATTCTTAATGAGCGCCTACTTACCAGAATTAAGTAGAAACAGATAATTATACATCTAGCGGTTTTTACGATATTGTATTTTGAAAGGTATTTGCTTCATGCGTGTCATATGAAGCGATTTAGATGGTTTATCAGTCTATAAATTATTCATGTTAAATTATCATGACTTAGGGTTTTCGGTTTATCGCATCATCATAAAAATTCAATAGATTTCTCGCACTTATATTCATGAAGTTTCAAGAAATCATTGCAAAATTACAACGAGCTTAAGAAAATATTATTGCTCTTCATCTCTAGAAAGCACAAATAAAATTTTACTTTTTGTTCCTTAGTTTCAAATTCGACATTGTATTTTCTGAGAGTTTTTCACTTTGGCAAGTTGAATTATTCAATTTTCTCCATATACATAAAATTCGAATACATTCAATGAATTTGGGAAAAGTTTAATAATTCTCAAAACATTATTCAGAGAAATTTGAATGAATTTCAAAATTGGAAATATCTCTGGATCAAAAATTGAATGGAGAAATCATTGTAGTTCTCAAAAAATTGGCCAAGAAAAATCAATGAATTTTGAAATTTCAGACGCCTCTGAATCAAAAATTAAATCTGCAATTAAATGTATTTTTTACTTTAGTATTTTCATCTTAATTTTTTCATTTTTCATTTTCGAATATTCATATTATTTATTGAAGAAGCTAGTTTTTATGAAAAATGCTACAACCAAGTATCTAACTTTCATATGATATTCAAATTTAATTACATTCAGTTATAAACTAATAATAAATTTCAAAAATAATTTATTGTAATTTTGTTATTTAGAATAGACAACTGTATAAAATTTTATAACCTATATTAAGAGAGAAATAAATTACCATGATCTAACTTTTTAAACATGAAACAATCCAAGCTGAATAAAACAACAAATATATAAAAATTCCTTATTTATAACAATGCTTTATGTTAAAAATGCAACAAATTCAATGGATGAAATTTAATATGGGCGAATATTTCTCAATGTGTACACTTTTTATTCCCTATGAATTAAATTATCATATTATATATTAATTATCACTTTTATGTGCTTACACATTGAACTGTACTTCAAAGAAATATATTGTATAAATTTATCATTCATCTGTTTGCATACCTTTACCATTTATTGCAATCTTTCAAGAAAAATATTATATAAGAATTTAACAATGACAGTTATTTAACGCTACTTCCAATATTTCTGTTCATAAGTATTATGTAAATAGCTCTCTTTGAAAACCATCTAACTGAATGAGAAAATACATTGCGTTTTATTTAAAATAAATAAATCATAGCTTCATAATTTCCTCAACAAAACATTTTTAAACATTAAATCGTGGCAGATGTTAAAATCGTTTTGTTTTAACAGCCTTTCACCTGCTCTGTTTATTTCGTCTGTAAACGATGAGGTCATTAAAATTGCTTGGCGCGAAAAAGTCATACAGTTACGTAAATCTATTTTCTGATTCTTTCTATAAACCGTGCAGATAATAAACCTTTCTACCTGTGTATTCAGAACAATCGTAGTCACAAGATAGCATACCTCATTTCATTGAATTTAAGTCATAACGAAATGTTGCGTTTACATGCATGTGAGATTACAGACAGACAATTAATCATTTGACTTATTTACTTTGAAATTTGACAAGTTCCTACGTTTTAGATACAAAACATGTGTACGAAATTTTATTTAACTATCTTTTTGTGTTTTGTAGTAACTGAATTCGCTTGCTTTGGAACAGTCAGATATACAGACTTTTTATCAATGGATTTTATTCAAAATTTGATTAATATTTACAAATTTATTCTAAATTCCACATATCATACGGTTTAAAGCTTTGTTGAATTATGTTCGTAAATAGAGAGCCATAATGTGTTTTCCGCATTCCGACAGATCTGAAAATGGAGTTTCTTCTAAGTTTCAAGTTCGTATTTTGGACAATTACAATACCCCTTCTACTTTTTGCATAAGAGAAAGTAATCAAAACATTTCAATAAGAAAAGCATTATTAAATTAGTATTTTTTTAAATTTAAACCCCTTAAGGTATATTCTTTTCATAATAGCTTCTTAAATGACTACCGAAATTATTCAAATTAGGGTAATGAAGTAGCCGGAGTAGTACACTCAAAAAAAGGTATTATTCCTTCACTCCACTCTCTTTCATAAAAACTATAAATCTTGCTCATGGTCATGAACTTATCGAATCCAAAATGTTATTTTCAAATAAAGAAAATCTAATACAAATAGTGAAGATGGCATATTAAAGAAATAAGGAAAATTTAATATACCCTTAAACCAACTGAAACCAAAATTTGGCACATGGCTGCAATTTTAATAAAAGAATAGTATTTTAGATTTCAATTATTTAAGTCATTTCATTTTTGAGTTATTGTGTTTACATACACGCATTGCAAAGATACAATCATATGAGAGAGTTAGTTTGACATTGCGCTTTCAATCTCAGACAAATTGATACTGAAGCATTAGACTATCGATCTTTATCGTCAAATTTGAAGACGTCGCCAATGAGTTGCTAAACAAACAATAACGGCAAAAAAAACCGTCATTATTTAAAAAAATTATTCAAACAACTGTCATCAGCCTTTTTGTTGGTTTCATTGGCGTCGACGGTTAACCGCCAAATTGGAATCCGTTGCCAATGAGTTACTAAACCATTGGCGTCGACGGTCTAATACGTAAGTACCAACAAATTTTACTCATTTCGCTCTGTTGATATTTCATTTATCATATTCACATGCTCTCGGACAGACGTTTCCTTATCGCTGACAATTTGATAGAAATCTTATAAATATGATACCACATAGCAAATTTTATTAGTTTCGTTCAAACTGTTTTCAATTTATTGTGCACAAATTGGCACAATTCCGAAATTGAACTTTTCAGACTCAGTGAGCTCTATAGTACGAAGATTCGTCAAAATTACGAGGTCGATTTTTTTTTAACAATAACGATCTTTTCTTTCTGTTTCCTTTCGTATATGAAAAAGAAAGGAAAAGGAGAAATCAGTTTCCTTTTATCTTCAAGCTGCGATTCGAAAGTACTAAAGTATTCAGAATAAGCTTTCATTATATAAAGGGTAGAAAAATAAAAACTGAGAAATACTGAGAAAAAAAGCAACTTCTAGAAAGAATTTTCTAGCAAATAGTTAAATATCAGAAAAGAGAAATCTCTAGAAATGAAAGTCTCATTAGAAAAAATTAGTTATGTTATAGATCAACTAAATTAATTTACAAATTTTTTTCATTCCATTAGATATTAATTAACCTAGGACACCAAAACTCAAAGTGAAATTCGTATCTGCATTTCAGGGGCAGAAAATTGATTTAAAATAAAATTACTTAAAATAATCTGAATGTCACAGAAAAATTTTCCAAGAAATAAGAGGAGTTTTCAATTTTCCTTAATTAACTTTTATTTTTATTCGTTTTTTTATCATTAAAATAGAATTTATCTTTTAAAAAAAGGTGTTCAAGTGAACCTAATACCTTTGCTGCGTTGCATATTCGGAAAAATAATCATCTAATCAATATTCTTTTGCAATGCATTTGTCGTGATGGTCGTGATCATGGCATGCGATCATAAGCACGATTACTTACTTAAAATATGAATTTAAAAACCAAAATTGAATATATGGTTTGCTCAACTTTTTTCAGTCTAACACATCTGCAATGACTGCTCGTATAATCGCTTCTCCCTATTTGTCTAATATATCTGCAAGATATTGAGAATTTTTATAAATTGGGACACAGAGAGATTAAAGAAGATATAGCTGATTCCGCGAATCATTGAGCCGCAGCAAAATATGATAAATTTTCATATTTTAAAGAATTTTTACTTTTCATAGGTGAAATATATAATGTGTTAAAATGTGCAAAAAATATAAATTAGTAATTTTGACGTACATTTATGACTTACCCGAATTAAAAACATGTTTTCAGATATTTTTTGTATTTCTGTAAAGCTGTAACAAAAAAAAATTTCATTCAAAATGAATGAAATTTAATAAATGATCTCAATATCAAAATTTTTAAATTTCTTATCAAATTTTGAACGATATCCATTCTTAAGAAATATTCTATCCGTTCTAGAACAAATGACAATGATAGCTTCAAAATGAAAAGAAATGAATTAATTGTAAATTTGTTTCGTATTTAGAACAAAATCTTTTGAATATATTCTATCTATCTATACTATCTATATATCTATTAATTTCTCTCTCTCTCTCTCTCTGAATATATATATATATATATATATATATATATCATCTGCATTTTGCAAAAAGAGAGTGAATTAGTTATAAGAAAAAGAAAAACAAGTTAACGTGTTCTTGTTATTTTCAAATGTCTTCTCAGCAAAAGAAAAAAAAATGAAAAATACTGTACATCTATACATGTGTAGTATATATTGTATATTGACCCTGCTTTAAAATAACTAGTAGCTTTCTTCAAAAGAGGAAATTTTAAAACAATAAGATCAAATTAACTCACTTTTCTCTTTATTTTGATGTGGTATTATATTAATGATATACTAACCTTAAAAAATTTTAATGAATGCTGCACATTCCTTTTTAGAATTATTATTATTTTAATTACCGTTTTAAAAGTTCTTCAATTATAACAGGGGAAACGGTTTGAAAAATGTGACTCAAGTGCAGAAAATTATCAAATTAAACTCTTCAAAAATCTGTCCTTTTGTTTCACTAAGCGCAAATATTAAAGAATATTAAATTTATGAAGAAATATATAGTAAATGAAATAATGTATAATAAGTGGTTTCGTTTATTATCACTCAGGCATGTTTTTTCATATTATATATTTTTTACTCCCCCCAAATACTTCTCTTTTTAATAAAAAAGATGAATACGAGTTTGATGAACCTGATTCTAAAATTCTTAATAGAAACTAGGGCTTGATGAGTGATATTTGAATATCCATCAACAGTTATTTATAGAATTTTATGATTTTTAAAAAAGGCTTTTTAAAGCTATTTTAGGTTTTATTTAAAAAATTTATTGAAATTGTGTTTTATATCTTAATAATCTTCCTTTAGAACAAGAAATGAGAGCCATGGGAATAATATAGATTTTCACATGCCTAATTATAAATCATTTTTATAAACAAAGAGGCTAATCAATTTTAACGTCCTTTTAATCTTATCTTAAAGAAACATATACGAAATGTTTTGCATAATTTTTTTTTAAAAAAATCGTTTGTCGTCCAACAATACAATTTCCTGTTTTCAGAAAGGTTTTCTTTTGAAATATAATATTATTCAAAAGAAGATTTATGAAATATTTACAAATTATTAAAATAAATGCATTTATTTTTAAAATCTAATCTCTGGTGAATAAACAATTTAAGAGGCATCAATTGTCCGTATTATTGAGATTTACACTGGGATTTTCCCCATCTCTCTTATCGATGAAGCATCTTTATTGACTAGTAAATCATGTTATTGGATAATTTATCAACGACAATTTGATATATTCAAAGAAATGAGCTTCCAATAAATAAGGAAAAATAGTTTTCAACACAAATAAATTGTAGTTATTAGAGTAGTTAGGAAAATTGCAATAAGAAAGATTACAGGTAATTTAAATTAAAATTTTCACAATCTTTTTAACTTTGATTTTAGATGATTCAAAATTATTTAGAAGGCAACCATCGTTTTGAGTTAAAGGAAATATTAAATCATTATTTTAAAAAATTTATTCGCTTGTTTATTTGTTATGAATGTTTTGAAATTTTCCCCCTGAACTGATTGAATTGACATTTTACTTAAACTATAATTTAGATATAGGAGTTCTAATCTTTTTTTTTTCACTAGTTATCCCCTTTGCTTTCCATCAAATGCCAAATTTTTCCTGTTTTGTATAAGAACTATGAAGAAAATAATCTAACCTTCAAAAAATTCAGTATTGTGATTTTGATGAATCTTCAGATTAATGATCATAAATTTAAAAATACAATTTTTTTGTAATTATGTCTGTCTATTGACCTATCTATCTATTTGTGATCGCGAAAAGTCAAAAATTCTTTTAACAATACTTATTGTTATGAATTTTGCTCCAATTAGATGTAAATATTGCAAATATTTATGAATTGTTGAGTAAATATTGCAATTATTTATGAATTGTTGAGTAAATATTGTAAATATTTGTAGATAGTTTTATTGCATACAATTCCTTGTAGCGGAATCGCACGTCAGCCAGAAAAGACCGTTCTAAGGTGATTTACAAAAGAAGATCGCCATATGCGACCGATTTGGCAATATAGGTACATTGGCGACAAAATGAGGTCTCTGAGAGTTTTTACTACACGTTCAAATGTGTAGAAGGTAATTAATAAAAATTTGTTCGTAAAGAATATTGGAGAAAGTTCTTCAGCTGTCTGGGATGAATGCGCCTCTTCTGAGTTAGCCCCACCCTTTTTAGTGGAATGCTATTTAAAAGGCCCAGCTTGAGGAATCAGTTACTCGTTTGCAGCGCCTCAGTCAACATCTGCTAAACCCGAAGATAAGCCCTTGCCATTGCTAGGTGCCTGGATAAATCTACTCATAAGGTTTAGAGGAAGTTAGTTCAGTTCGGACAATGATCGACGTTGGTTGGCTCAGCTTGAGATAGCGTCTTTTCTCTCGCTGCCTTGTGAATCTATAGCTTCGCTGCTATTTGAAATTGGAGAATTAAGTATAATTCACTGTGAATTTGCAGCTTGTATGGCGTATATTTAATATGCGTTTGCATAGACAATAAAATCTGCATCTTCTTATCGCTCTTTGGTGTGAACTGTTATTCGCAACACTATAAAAATATATGGTAAATGGTGTTTATATTAAATTTGTAGATTTATATAGAATTTTGAAAAAAAATTATTCGAAGGAATAAGGTTGTTACAGTATGAATTTGTCTGAACGATATATATATATATATAATGTGAGGACTTTAAAACTAAGAGTACTAAATGAATAAAATTTTGAATACGTATTTAACATCTAAATTGTAAATACCTTTCAAATTTGAAGCTAAATCTGTTAAAGGGTTCACAGCCTGTTGCTCTATAATTTAATAAGAAATATTATTGTGATCAAAACGAAGCGATTTATATAATGAAATTTGGCACGAGATTTTATATTGACAATAGAAATTCTATTCAAATTCCTGGTTTCTACCGGTTGAAAAAAAAAACGCATCGAAAGCCTAAATTCGTTTTTCGACAATTAATTGCATGCCAAGGATTAATCGCCAAAAAATTTCTTTCGAATCCATCTTTTGATTCAATAAAAATTCTAAATTTTCAAGAATGACCACTTTTCCTTAACCATTGTCCTCCAATGCCATGCAAGTTATATAGCATATTCCCGGTGTCCTGGCATAGAGGTAACGCGTCTACCACGTGATCTGGGCGTTCCGAGTTCAAGTCTTCTTTATGGCATGGCTGTTTTTCTGTGTTCTATCTGTGAATTGTGTGAATGTGCCTCCCTGTGCAAAGGAGCTGTGCAAGCGAATGTGTGTGTGTCATCTTCATATGAGTCTTCATATGTGTGTATGTCATCTTCAGACTTCTCCTTTGGGTGCTCAGGGCTCCCTACCTTCAGAAGCTACTGCAACCCCTCTTTCCGTTGACAAATCGGACACGAGATCATCATTAGATACGCATTTATTAGAAAACATACAAGAAATTTTTGGGAAAAGACCTGTAGCTTAAATTTACCAACGATGCTGTATCAATGTACTAACAAATTTTTAACCAACAAATTTTTAATTTACCATTGATTCTAAATGAATAAAATAAAAGTTATGTCAAATACATTATAAATCTTTACATTTTTCATAGACATCTTAGTCGTCAAGTCTATCAAATCTAAATAATTGAAATAATAAGCAAATTATAAAATATATAATTCAGTTGTTACTAAAAGAATACACTTAATATTTGCAACTATTTTCATTCAGTTTTTTTACAAATTTGCTTAAACTTGCTGTATTTTTAAAACTTGATAATACAGCAATGCGCACATACGATACACAGCAGCAATGCGCACATACGATTTTAATGCGCACATACGATATATTCACATCAAACCAGTGAGACTTAGAATTTCCGCTTCATTGATTGGGATATAAATTTTAATTCAATTGCTGAGTGGCGATGATCATAACATAAGTGCTAGTTTTTAGATTTTAAAAAAGAAACATTTACTTTTTTTTATTGTCTAGCTTTTAACTGCGACTTTGCAAGCATGGTAAAGCACACAACTAACCTAAAAACAGTTTATTTATAGTGCGTACCTAAAATGAAACAAAACCATAAATCAAGTCCGTATTTCTTTAAAAGTCAAGTTTATTTTATTTATGGATCGAGTGTGAGATAGCTAAATAATCATATATACATATTTTTTAAACTTTTTATTAAAATGAAAACACAGTTGTCAACAATTGCAACGCTCTGCACAAGCTTGGATTTCTAACTCCAATTGAATTTTCAACGCCAGTTGGGGTAACGCACTACAGATTAGAAATTTTTAATTTCTCTTATTCTGTTTTATTTTAATTTTAAAGCACTTCAAAATGAATCCGAAAAATCGATTAACTAACAATTTTTAATTTTAAATGCAACAAAAACTTACGAAAACAAACAAAATCGTTTGAAATAATGGTTCTAAAACATGTTAAACCTAATTTTATTAGCGTGAGGGGAAAACTATTCTTACTCATTTGACGCTGGGGAAATGCAGATTTTTGGCTGGAAAGTAAGAAAAGAGTCGTTTTCACTATTTTCCTCGCAATTTTTCCGTTTTCTTACTCTATATCAGAATTTTCTTCGTGTCTTAACGAAAATATTAAAATATATATATACCAATTGGTTTCTCTATTTTTGAGCTTAGCAACACATTTGTCGACCCATTTTTATTTATATAGATATAATGTAAGAATAGGAGTAATTTAATTTTAAATTTATAATAATTTAAATCTATTTTAATTTAAAGTTAAATTAATGTTATGGATGCATATATTGTATAATGCCCTTTGTTGAAACAATATAAAATTTATAGGGATATTTTTTCCAAATTCTGAAGGATTTTCAAATGAATGAAAATGGTTCTAGAAATAATTCATAACATCATCTGAAATTCTGACTGCAGCAACAAATGTGACGTACATCGTTCAAAAAGAATGACATTCTTTCAGGTGAAGTGATTCTCAAGTGGCGTATTCGCTTTACATTAAAACAAAGAACAAGTGCAATCATTCTAAGGCTTGCAAGATGTTCCGATTCTTATTCGTTTTCTGTTCTTATTCATTTCTAAACAACAGTTTAAAGTAAAACCTTTTAAGGCAGCCGAAATTTTTGGACTAGACTCCAAAATTATTTACACATTTAAAGAATATATTTCAATTATGAACTTCAGATATTGACTCTTATGCAATATTTGATATTTTTAATTACCGAAATGTCTCTTCATTGCATATCTTGAGCAACTTTATATTCCTCAGGTGTTTTGATCCCTATGTTAAAAATAGTCGAAATATAGCGTGTAAACTCTTGGCGATTATAAATTTTCATTTAAATACGAAAGCAAACAGCAAAATTAAAAAAAAATTAACTTTTATAAACTAAAATAAAAAAAAGCGACAGTTAATTTAGATAGAATTCTTAACGGTTGTTGTTGTCGTGTTGTATAACAGAATAAGAGGCGCAGTGGCTTCTGAGGGTATGGACTCCTTGGCAGAAGTCTGACTTCTGGCTCACACACGCCACAAACCCTTTTTACGCGGCTGACTTCATTCATACAATTCATTTATTCATAGACCGCAATTTAGATCTGCAACAGAGGACGATCACCTCAGATCCAGTACCCCCAGTGGTATTAGTCTCAACATGGAGGACTTTGCGACCACAACAGAATTAACGAGGGCCAGCCCGCACACATTCGGAGAGTCTTGAACCAGCGAGTCTCGAACTCGCAGCCAAAGGAGTACGAGTCCAGGGTTCTACCAACCAGGCTATCCAGGCCCAAGTCCTTAAATATCATTGCTATTAAGAGTTGTTGCAAACTTTTTTTTAATTATAAGAAAAAGCTATCGTTTATTTGTTGCATAAAAAGGAATTTATACTATCAAATAAATTTTCTAAATTATCATACACACGATGCATTTTAGTAATTGTCTTAAATATATTTCACAATTTTTCTGGGCTACTTAAAAAAAATTTCTGCCATTGTTTCAATCTGAAATTCGAAGAAACGTTTTCTATCTTCAACTCTTTTTATTTATTTTAGATTTTTAATATTAAATATTTCAATTTAATAATGAGAATCTTAACAATTTAAACAATTTAAAAATTCAAGCTAATGATAAGTTTTAAACATAATATGAAAGATACAAGAATACTTTTAGATGAAAAAATCCCTATAAGACTTTCATGGCTCATTTATATTCAAATGCAATCTACTTGCATATAAATGAACTTGACCTGCTTTTAAATTGCTTATTTATTTTACAGATTGAAATTAAAAAGAATAAATATCACGAAAATGTCTGTCTAAAAAAAAATATTTAGTAATATTTTTGCATCAATTAAAAAAAACTACCATTTCATAAACAGATTTGGGTTTAAAAAGAAAAATAAACAATTATAAGTTGGAAAAAAGTGAGTTCATGAATCCATTAATAAATGTTAAGAATGTCGATATGAAAATGAATATTTTAAATAAAAAGTTTCTGTGAAAAAATGTATGAGTTATATATGTTTCCATTTTGTTTATTTAAAAAAATGCGTGCAACTTTCTGCAAAAAATTTTCTATAATTTTGATAGGTGAAAACTTTTTTTAATATGAATAGGATTCGGAATGGTTACGTATTTGATATAATGTGACACGCTAAACCAATTAATTAAATTTAAATCTAATCAGCACAAAAAGCTTTAAATAAAAATAATTTAATAAAGAATCGCACAACGAAATTGAATTATCGTTATATAATACCATAATTTCGTTTATTTTCTGAGGCAATTACACATATTAGATTTTTTTTCAGTAAATAAATAATCTATGAATGTATTCAGCAGGCCATTTTTTCATAACAATATTATATTAAAAATGTTTTAATATATAATTTATTTATTCAGCAATTCCTATCATGAGTTAAAACATACAATATTTTTTATTTATTTATTTACAATTTAAAATGCAAAATTTTATTTTTCGCATAAGCAAGATATTTCGAAATTTTTAACAACCATTTCCATTATAATTTGGAATTACCATATAATTGATTTTTGTAAATGGGCATCTTAATTACAGATTTTCATGTAAAATTCAATAAGAGTCGACTAGTAACGAAAACCAGTAATATAAAATAATTAAATCAATTCCTACTTAGGTTATTAAATAATTACAATTATTTTAAATATGTATATGAGATAACCACAATATTAAGTGGCAAAATAGAAAGAAAATTGCTCGACAATTTTCTATCCTACTTTCTGTATATAGTGTTCGCATCTGGTTTAGCGTCCACCACAAACACGTTCACAATCTTCGGCTGGCGGGTTCAAGCACGCAACCCAAGGCATGCGAATCCAAAGCCATATGAACAAGACTATCCCGGCCTAACGATTACAATTGCTATAAAAAATTGATCAAAAGATTATGCTAGCATTAACGTGTCAATGCCAATTGAGGACTCAAAGCCAATTGTGCCAATGCAAAATGCGAGCTTTTTCTACACCAGTTGGGATAACGCAATACAGATTATAACTTTCTTATTTTCTTTATTCTGTATTATTTTAATTTAAAATAAATCGGAAATCATCGATCAATTAACAAAAAATCGATTGCTTTCTTTTGTGACATAAATGCGGAAGAGAAAAAATAATAGACAGAAAATAAGAGAAATGAATAGAATGAAATTACAGAATAGCACAATGAACAAAAAGATGTAAGGCTCCTAAAGTATTGTGAATTTCATCCTTCTCGAAATCTAAGGTTTAAAAATATTTTATTTCCGATGCCATTACAAAAATATTTAAATATAATTTTTAGCAGCCATAAATCCTGGGAACCATCTAATTCTCAAAGACCTGTATGAATATGAGTGTCTGATACTCATTAGTGAATATTCTTATTAACTATCTTTCCTCGTGCGTTTAATCATTTAGTTTACTTAAATAATATTTTTGATTATGAAAATTTAATGACATAAAATTTCAAAAATAATAATTTTGCAATGCTGTGATGAAAGTTCCAACTTTGTTCTGTTGTTCTCACTTGTCAAAAACCTTCGGGAACTTGCGACTGCTTTATAGTTAAAAATAACAGGTTCTTTTGCCTCACATTTGAAATACGTCGCGGTAATTTAATTTCAAGGAAATACTGTACTGCCCTTGACTCGGAAGCCGTTACGAAAGCTCCCTTGACTGCTCCTGCTCAGTCAGTGAGAGGATTTCCTTCCTCTTTTTCTGTACTTGCTCTATTTAGAGAGCATCGCAAAACCAGTCTCAGTTGTGAAATTCTTTCATTTTTTTAAAAAAACAGACTGTAGGTTTCTGCAAGGATGCATAAATTTGATGGAATTTTGATTAGTCATCTTTCAATCAATTTAATGTCAAAAACAGCTCAAATCTCATGTTGAAAGCTTATTTCGAAGCAACTATTGACATCTGACTTTGAATTTTTATTTTCTTTTAAAATCAGCTTGTTTGAAAAGGATTGCTGGAATTTAGAGTCAGTAAATATTTGAAATAATCGTTATTAATTAAAAAAAATGTATTTTTGCATGTACTTGTGCCGGTGTGCATGCGTAAGCGTGTGAGTATGTCTGTCTTTGTCTGTCAATATGTACTTGTCTGTCTGTATGTGCGTGTATTTATGCGCATGTTTGTCAGCACGTGAGTGTATTTATGAGTGTGTCTGCCAGTATGAGCGTGTGTTTTTGTGTGTGTCTGTCAATATGTACGTGTCTTTATGAGGGTGTGTCAGTCAGTATGTGCGTGTGTTTAGGTGTATGTCTGTCAGAATGTGCGTGTGTTTAGGTGTATGTCTGTCAGAATGTGCGTGTGTTTAGGTGTGTGTCTGTAAGTATGTGCGTGTCTGTGTAAGTGCGTACGAGAGAGAAAAAAATTGACTAGAAGGTTACTTGAATTTGTAGTCGGTGTATATATAAAGCAATCTTTATTAGTAATAAAATATATATATGTGTGTGTGTGTATCAGTATGTGCTTTTACGCGTGCATGTGTATGTGTGCTTGTGTCTCTGTCAGTGCTTACTTGTGCTTGTGCTTGTTACATGTGTGTATATTGCGTGTAAGAGAGAGGCATTAAAATTGATTGTGATCTATTTCCCTCTTTGGAAAACACCCTATACAATTTTCATCAAATTTGGACAAAAATTATAGATTTGCATGAAGAACATGCATAGAAGAATATTCTCCCTATAGACAGATAAAATATCTTCTCACATCCACATACCTGTAATCATTATGAATACTGAACAGGTGAAGCGACATTAAAACATTCGCTTTTAATAAGTATCACGAAAATACAGGTTTATTTATTAAATTCTTAAGGAATTTCTTTTTTGAAAAAAAAAATAGAAACAAATACTAAATGCCCAAAAAATCTAGAGTATTTAAGATATGATTTGAAATTGGAAGAAGATTCTTTGTCTGTTTCTTCTAGCCATATCTTCTCGTCACCAGTCATTATTGAATAATGGCTTCATAATACTTAACTGAATAGATAATGGAAGAGATAATAAAAGATTATGGAATATAGTTTTCAAAAAAAAGGAAATATATATTAATAATAAGTTAACTATTATTCCAAATTAAATATAAAATTAAAATGAAATCTTCGATCCTAAATTTCTAGTTATCATGTGAGAAACTTATTATGTCTAAGTCATTATTTATCTTAACTAATTTAAGTCATTAACTAATTTAAACCGTCTTGAAACAGTCATGCGGCTTGGCGAATGGTCTCTCTCTCTCTCTCTTTCGATATTTATGTATATATATATATATATATATATTTGAGATTAAATAACAACTATGGCGTAGTAATTCTTTGTCAGCCAGCCTTTTAAAAATGCATCTGCTTTCAAAGAAGGATATAAAATAATAATGCAATACCGGTAAAAGCATGTGAAAATATTTTTTGTCCGTAAGTTTCGGAGATAAAAAAAATGCATCATTTTCTCATATGATAAAAAAAAGAAAATAACTTTAAAATTTTATAAGCTTTAAGAGGTCTTCTATTCAAATTGTTCTCCGAAAATCAGAAGGCTAGAGTTTAATAAAAACTTAAAACCTCTTTCTTAATGAAGGCTTAATACCTGATTAATAACTACACAGCGAATCTGGCATCTCTGTTTTTTTTTCTCTGTGTTCAGTGGTGTATTTTAAAATGGGTAATTTAGAGATTGCATAGTCCTCCGAACCATGCATCTTCGAAACCCAATTCCTCTTCAGAAATGTTGATTTAAGTACCATTCTTGTGGTCTGATCATGACTCAAAATTATGAAATTCTTCATAAAATAACATTGGTTTTGCTTCTAAACACCCGTAAATATAAATAAATATAAAATAAAGCGACACGCATATTACATGACTAAATTGAAATTAAATTCCTAATTTATAAGAATTATCATCTTAAAACAATAACAAGGACCTAAAATATTTAATAAAAGCTGAATTCGGCGACCTTCTAGCTCGATGAGAATATTTTTTTATTATTCCCAATCTAATTTTTATGTGAAATTAATAATTCTTCCAAGAAAATATTCGTCATTATCAAATTGTGAGAGATATCAAAGTCATGTTATTTTAAAAGCCTTAAGTCCATTCAATTCATTGTATCTATGAGCCATCAATGATGGAATCAAATTCAAAGATTCTGTGGTACTATTAAAAACTTCATTTTAGGATCATTTATCATAAAAATTCTTGCATTCAAAAGTATTGTGTATTTACTTTTAAATTTCTCATGTAAATGTATTGGTATGAAATAGAATTTTTCATCCTTAGCTTAAACCAAAGTTTAAAAAAAATGATGAAGAATCATAAAAATGATCAGAAATTCTGATAAATAATATCTATTGTTAAAAAATGTATAAAAAGGTATTCTTAAAAATTTTCAAAATTCAGAAACAATTCATACAGTAATTGAATTTATCCACTCAAAAGATAATTTTTTGAATTTGAATAACATAAAAATCAGTTATGTGCAATAATACTTTCGATAAATATTTTAGAAAAACACTAGACGTCTCGTAATTATTAATTTTAATTGAAATTCTAGAACAAAAGATTGCTCCAAGTAGCACATTCACATCCAAAAAAGTATATTTGTGCCATGTTTGGTAGTTTCAAATCAAACGGTTTGTTTTGTAAAGCCCATTAACATATACACATTCTCACTTAACCTTAAAAAAGAGATAATGAATAATGAAATAAAACTTAAATAGTAAATTATCCAAAATTAAAAAAAATCACCTTTTTAGTTCATTGAAGCGCTTTCTGTAATAAGAAGGGTTTTTTTCTTTATTTCTTGCCTCGTGTTTTAAGTCTTATCGAAATCTGTTGTTTTTAAGAAATGAATTTTTTAAAACTGTAATAAAATCAGATTAGCTAGCATTATTCAATAGCGCTTAGACAGAAAATTTTTCAATGCATTTATTCTTTTCCGTGTAATTTTTCACAACGTATGTCAGGTGATTACATCGCCAGAAAGAAAAGAACATTGTCTTTGTTTACGTCCCATTTCCATAGAGATTATTTGATATCTGATGTTTCTATCTGGCGATTGTCTTTGTGCCTTTCAACAATGCTGTAGCATCAAAAATTCATAAAATTTGACTTATTTCCTTTTATTGTTAGTTTTTCTAGTAACAGAAAGTTCATTGTAGAATAGAAAACTTTAGCAAGTATGCAATTAATAAATATGACTTGGTTTCTTTTAATTTGATTAGAATACTAAAAATAACCGAGCATGGAAATTCTCTTATTTGAATATTTAAAAATTAAAACAGACCAATTGTCTTTTTATTATAAATACCCCAAACAGAACGTAATGTCGAAATAATCAAAATAAAAGCTTATAATTTAGAAAAAAATCCTAAAATAGTGAAATATAAAAAGAATAGAGATATATCACTCAGTGATATTTTCTTCTGGCTAACAGCTATCTTGTGGAGAATACAGAGAGCATTTAGTTTCCTTAATTCTCCTCTACATAATGTGCCTGATTCAATAAAATAATTTTAAGCATATAGTTGTTATATATATTAAAGCCGTATTATTTTATTTGCTTACACTTATTCAGTTTAATGTAAATATGAATCTCTGTAATGAAATCATATTTAGAATCAGGATGGTATCATTAAAATTTATCTGTCCTAATAATCCTGTTCAATTGTGCATTGTATATTTTATTATTTTTGTACCATTTCTAAGCAATAAATCATCTACTGTACTATGAATTTTGATTCTTTCAATGTGAATTTGCATTTTCTCCCCTTTAACTTAATAATACATTATTTAATACTTGCACGAGCTCGATTTTTATGTCAGTATCTTTCCTTTATTGTTTAATAAGTTTATCAACCGGTTGCCATGAAAAATATAACCACATAATACGCATGAAATTCAATGTTAAGTTTACGATTTATTTGATTTAGCAAATGCTATAGTCGTTTCTATTATCTATTTAAATCTATTTGCAGTGAATGAAAGAAAACCATCAAAGCTTGTCTAGCATGCGTCAGATTTGAATAAACAATCATCAATAGGAAAACTAAATTATTATTAATAATAAATCTTAATTAGATATCACTTTTTATTTCTATGTTTTTGCGTACTATATGAATAATTTCCTTGAGGAGAATTATTTGAGTTTAGACTAAATTTATTGGAATCAATTTTGTTATGCGAATACTAATAGAAAAATTGTAGTTACTAACAGCACTTGCCACGGACAAGCTTGCTGACAAAGTCTACGATTTTAAGCTTTCTTTTCTCCTGTTTCAAGTAGCTCTAACTAGGGTCAGGAGTACAAAAGGCAAAATAGAGATTATTTCACTTCATCTATGTCTCTATGCATTAGGTTAGGTAAGCTTTAAAAAAATCAAGACCAAATCAAGAAGAAAACAATAGAAAATAATTGGAATTATAAGTGTTTCTACACACTTTTCAGCTATAGAAAGGTTTCTTGAAATAAAAGAGCTTTTCTTTCAAATCCAGATAACTATTACAAAAAAAATATATAGATTATCCGTACTTAAATCTTAATGAGTAAAATTATTTAACTACCATTAATCGATCGATTTGTATCAATTAAAAAGCTACATTAGCATTATATCCGGGACTATTTAATTTCTTGTAAGAATACTGTTCGCTAAATATACGTTAAAAAAATGCACGGTTGTACCTTGTTCGATACACTTTTATAGTGTCGTTGCTGTTTCTAATAGCACTTGCCATGGAGAAGCTTCGCTGATTTAGCCGCGATTTTTAAGCGGAAATGACTGTTTCTTGTTTTAAAGTAGTGCCAACTAGGACTAACAGTACGACTTAGCTGCACACTCAACACATTCGCTTGCACAGCCTCTTTTCACAGGGTACATTCGTACAACTCACAGATAGAACACAGAACAACCAGGAT
This sequence comes from Argiope argentata, assembly GCA_026289955.1. NCBI lineage: Eukaryota > Metazoa > Arthropoda > Arachnida > Araneae > Araneidae > Argiope > Argiope argentata. The sequence goes on along the minus strand of JAOUZG010019115.1, from coordinate 123,258 downwards.
GCTCGGATCACGGAAGATGCTCTACCTCTATGCCAGGACACAGGCAGAAATAGATATAAAACACGTGATAAAATGGTAATACTTTGTGTTCATCTTATTCTTACGTAAATTATTTTATTGGAGTTAAGAATTTCACTTCATATATAAACACTGTTGGACAGGTTGAGCAAAGGGAGTAAGTTTTGCAAAAGAGTAGATTGTAATTAAGTAGAATATTCAATTTTTAGCATATTTTATTATTCTCTTTTTAAGTACTATGTATTCTTTAAATGTTTCGTATCAGAGCTAGAGAACAACTGGAATCCAAAAAAAAGAGAATATGGAAATAAACTAAGAAGTTATATAACTTAAAACGGAAATTTTCCCACAATTGATATCAGCAAGCAATTATTTTTTCTGTATGATTTTCACAAGGTACTATAGTTTCATGCTGCCCAATCAAATTACAGAAATTAGGTTCTGCGCAGCTCGGAAAAGCCTAAATTCCGGCCAATTCAAAAGTTAAAATGAAGTTGAAACTCAAGAAGTTACAAAATAGTTATTTTTAAATAAGCCGATAAATTAAATACATTTATATAAATTTTAAATAACCGTCCTTAAAAAATTATAGATAATATTTAAACTGATATCATCAAATAAATACAATTGTTTAGTATGTGTTAAAAGCACAAACTTACAAAACAAATGAATTTTCCATAAATTTTTTTAGAAATTTCTAACTAAACAATAAAAAAGGGAAGAGATTTTATTTTCAATATCAGAATTTAATCGAAGTCGTTTTATCTGAATACTTTCGAAATCATTTTATCAAAAAATCGATTAAAACTGATAAGTTTTAATTGTTTTTTAATAAAAGAAACATTTGTAAAAAAGAACAATTTTATCATTAATATCAATGTTTAATCGTAATCATTTTATCTTTTTATCTTTATTCCGCTTAAAATCGTTTGCTGAATCACGTACTACAAAAATTCTTAAAATCATTTATCATCCTATTTGAGCCAAATTGTATTGAAATATCTAATCTGCATCTGAATTGATCGGCATTGAAATAACATATAACAAACTTTCCTTAATTAGCTAGCTATTTTCATAAACGCCTTGAATAAGGCTTTTTATTTTATTTTATTGAATAGTTTCAGTTTAATTAAATAAAATAAGAAGCATTAATTTGAATTAAGCAAAAGTAACAACCTTACACTTTAAATCGATTAATAACCTTACGATTTCTATAAAATTCCTAATTAAAAAATTGAAATAAATTTCTACTTGCAAGGAATTTATCAGGCAATTCAAAATTTAAATGGTAATGCATTGTCATAGTTCAATGAAGTTGTTTATAAATAGGGATGAAATACCCAGTTATATTTAACATGCTACCCCAGGGGGGGGATCTATCGAAATGAGGACGAGATGTTTCAAGCATAGTGGCTGGATCTCGATAATTGTGATTGGGTGCGCTAATAGGTGGAGTTAGGCTCCTCCCATCAATGACGGATAGTACTTCCTACGGGAATGGTTGTATCATGGCCGGTGATGGCCCTCATGACTCAACCATAGTTCCGCCAGTGTTGCTGTTGCTGCAGTCAGGTCATTCAGCTTTATGGTTTAAATCTGTGAGCCTACAGGCAGATCGGAGAGTCTGGTATAACTGACTATGCTTAACATGCAATAATAATATGTAATATCTTATTTTTAACAATTTTGAATATCTTTCAATACAAAAAAATCTTTTAAACAAGCTGGGAGACAAAGGTAATTTCCCTTTTATCTAAATTACCATTTCCAAATTATTTTCACTCATTAGACAAAAATCAACAGGAATAGTCTTCATAAAACCTTTTCATATAATCTCTTATTAATTAAATATCCCTCTCCAAACATAAAATTGTGGATCTTGGATAAGGCCACGAAAACTTAAAATGGCGTTCATTAACACCACGCAAAGTAGTTACAAATTACATATGTGGTAATAGTTTTCAAAATATATATCTCTGAGATGAATCAAGTATTTTTACTGAATCTATTTTAAGAATACCAGTTTTGGAGGCATTTTTGAAATTGGATTTGTATCAAAATTTGACATGGAACTACTATAATTGTAGTCACAGGACAATATAGCGAATATTATTGATTTTAAGTCATCGCACTTATGAATGAATTATCGCGTTTACATGCATAATAAAATATGGATAAACAAATCCTTAACCTCGGGACAAATTAGGATCAAACTTTGATATGAATTTCCATTTTAGATGATAAACTTGTGTGGTAATTTTTATTTATATAGCTGTTTGCAATTTGCAATAATTGAATCTATTTGTATTCAAACAAATGAACTGTCAAAACCGGATAGACAAATTTCCTAATAGATTGTTAGGAACATTTGATAGAAATCTACACATTTGGTGAGAAAACCGTAAAGGAAATTTTATTTATTTAATTCAAAGCATTTATTTTTTATTATCGTTGTCACAAACTGGCAGTTTGAAAGTCATGATACCAAAAATATGTTTTTTGAACTCGGAAAAGTTAAAAACAAAAAATTTCATCAAAATCTCAAGCTTGAATTTTTTGATACTTATAATATCTTCTCTGTGCCTCATATATGATAAATTAAAAATAAAATATTACATATTGATCACATAAAGTCATAGCTAACGTTTGTATTGCTATCAAACAATTAAGAATTTATTGCAAAATAAATAATATTAAAGCACAAATATTATAAAAATAATATACAAATATGGGCTTGTTACAAAGTTTATAATATTTAGAACCTTTTAACAAGTCGACAAGAAATGAAAAATTATCTCTGCATTTTAATAATTGAAAGAATTTATTATCGTTTGCAAATATTCTTCTTTCAACTAAGACAAACAATAATATTTTATGCTGGAAAGTGCGAGCATATCGTCTGATTTTTCATTCATATATTGGTGGGAAATAATCGTCTGCTTTCCAGAATTAATATTGGAACTATGATTTTTTTAAGAGGAGTAAAAGGCTTGTTATACAATTTATGTTACTGAAAAGTATTTTTGTTTTTTGGAAGTTTCAAAAGTTTATATTAATCTGTATGAATTGAAAATTTATTTTTCCGTTTAAAAAATATTCCATTTATTCGTAACTATGTTAATAGCCATATAGTAACATTTGCTATCGTCTGAAAATAGCCTTATATATTAATTATATAAAAACGTTAATTCTTTCGAATTTGTGTATGAGCTGTATAATATTAGCGAACATAGTCTAGAATAACATGGTATCTTAACCGACTATTTTCAATTAATTTCTGGCAATCTGTTAATAAAAGTATCTGCATTTATGTTGATGCCATAATGATTGTTTTGCATTATTATAATATTTTCAATAAAGTATATTCACAGACATCAAACTAAAAGATCATTAAATTAACAAATTATATATAAATGAATGTATGTATTTATGTATGTAATAATGTTTAAAATTTTAATTTAAAACCATTTATTTTCCTCGTGTTTAACTTACCAGTCCATATTTTTTTCTCCTAAAATGTTCTATAACTTCCTGTTTGGATTCCATTTTTTTTATTTAATGAATTCATCATGAGCTCAAAAATTGCTAACATCGACAAGTTCCCACACTGAGAGTGAAAGGATAAAAAACTGTCAGTCAAGCCAATTCTTTTTAAAAGATCCCTATAATTAAAGTATTATATTACTGTATATTATCACAGGGATAATTTTTTAAAGATGTTCTTTATTTTGCTCTGTTCTGTGTTGGTGTGTTCATAGTTGCTATTTACTTATAAGTAATGTCTATCGGGATGGAATAAAACGAAGTTCAAAATTCAAAGTGTCTTCTGCCACAATTCTACTTAAAAAATTATGTTTAAACACACACACACACAAAGGCAAAGTCGCGGGTCGAAATCAGGGATAATATAGGTTGAATTTTTAAGTCGGTTTATTATTATTTATTTTATTATTATCCTAAGAGGCCCGCCTTATTAACAAACAGCCTGGACACAAAAAAAGAAGAAGGTAAAAACGGAATAAAAAGCTCTAAATCTTTTATCCCTGGTCTTATATACCATGAGATTCTCATAAATCTGACAAGCATCAAATTTATGATTGGAATTCTCATAGTTTTGACAGGAATTCTCTTAAGTGTTGACCTTGACAAGAGAAACGTAAGAATTCTTTAGAAGAACATGATTCTTAGAAGAATATATGTTGCCATTAAAACTTTCTTCTCTTTTATATTTTATTTAATTACTTCATTTAAGGTTTTTGTGATTAGTTTATTTATAGTTTAGTTAATTTTTACTCCAAGTGCTGTTAAACAATTTCAAAATAAAGAAATAAAATTTTGTAATAATGCCGAATTATGCGCCAACAATATTTTTAAATATGATTAATAGGACCTGCGAATTGAACAGAAATTTTATCATAGTACTGTAATCATAGTAAACGCTTTTCAAGTTTTATCCGTCTTTATTGATTCACATAGAATCAACAAACCAATATATTTGGGGACTCAAAATTTATACAATCTGGAGATTTTGAAAAAGTTTACATTTTCTAATTTTACAACTTTTATCGTCGTAAGCACTTTTAATGTCTTCATGATTCAAAACGATAGAAAAATTCTTTATATCAATTACAACCTTCAATTGATATCAATTTATTTTTTGTAACTGGAACCCTATGCCTATCTCTAATGGTTATTTCACTACGATTGAAGCGGGCAGTTTGAATATATAATTTCATTTATTCGACTGAAAATCTACAACGGGCGAAGCAGTTTCGTACATAACCAGATATTGAACTATCGTTGTCATATTAATATCTTTCGTCCAGTAATAAACCAAGGAAAGCTCATACAAAGCAAGCTATAAGTATTGTAAAGACGTGAAGAATTATATTACCGGTAACCGCCAGGTAGCGTAGTAACTGGGGGAGGCTGAAAAAAAAAAGATTTGTAAAAAGGGAGAGTCGGTTGGAGAAGATACTGTCTGTTCTAGTCATCGAGATCTGTTGATTGTTTATTTTCTACTATTAATTGTTGTGCTGTGAATTTGTTTTGTGTGTTGTGATATCCTAGCAGAAAATAAAAAAATGTCCAAAAGTTCTGCTTCATCTTTTCGGCTTCAGTACAGTATAAATTGACTTCAATCTTATCTTGACGCAACCGTAGCTAGCACATCCAGTTGCATAATATTGTACAATATTGTGCTATGTTATATGATATTAAACAATATTCTACAATACTAAACAATATTGGGAATACTGATCAATATTGTATAATATTTGTGTCTACTAGGGACATTTACTATTGACATCTTCTTAAACTATTTCAAACATTTCTGATATTATTTGCAGACATTCAATAGCTGAAGGGAAAAGAATTATTTTAATACATTAAGAAACCCAGGTATATGTTGTATAACTAGTAGCATACAAAGAATTTAAAATATTAATTTGAAGATTTGACATTTCCTGCATTTTAAGAGTTGTCGGCTTTTTATATAATATTGGCTACCTTCAGTGATCTGCTTATTCAATTTAAATACTGGATTTATTTCACTTCATTTGAGTAATTTGATTCATAGTTCATTTAACAAATATTTTTTTATCTCTCTTGGATCATGGGTTAAGTGTTCAAATTGACGGTTTTAACTGTGTTAGTTTAATTTCCTAATGAAGTCAAATAACTCTGAATGCCATCTAATTCTACAATATAGACATTCCTTAAGCGAAATAAATACTTGCTTTTGACATAAAAATTTGGCACCAGCTTTATTTTCTGCATTATGTTTGCCTAAAAAAGTCTGATTAAATGAATTAATGGCAACCATAATCGTAGCAAAGTTTCAGGTTTTTCTGTGATATTAGTGAATTTTTACCTTTCTCATTTTATAATTTCATTGGTCTTACGTTTCTGTTTCTTTCAAAGTATTTTTAAAAGGTTTTCTTTTCAACTATATTCCTAAGGAATATTATAAGAAAATTTGTAATTTTTTCCTTTATTAAAAGTTACGTTTTCATATCTATTCAACCATTCAGCTATCATAATGATCACCAGGACTATGATAACCTCTTCTGTAATTTACTTATTATCTTAAAGAATCTTATTCATGCATTTCAAAGAAAAATTTATGGAATAGGATTTAAAAAAAGGAATCCATTTGATATTACCTTTGTTTGGTGCAATTCAAACAAAATTTATAATTAAACATTGTTACAATCACTGTAAATATTTATATTTGTCTTGAAATATCTCACATATATCTGAAATAGATTCTGAGGTGAAAACTGTGCAGTTTAGGCGTACTTTAACTGAAAAAAAAAAGCATTTGCAGTGATTTGGCGAACTGGTGGCCTCTTAGCAAGAGTCTTGGCGACTTAGCAAGATTTTGTAAAACATAGATAGTTCTGAAAAATTCCATCCCCTAAGCTCTAAGACTATTCCTCAGCGATATAGTCTATAACCTTCCAGAACTTTGGCGAAAGTCTTAGATTTTCACTCCAAGTCAGGATTAAATACTCCTATCCGATTGACCATGATGACTAGAGAGAGTAATGAAGACTGGAATGTTAGTCGAGTACACAAAAGCTGTTATCTATCTGAGGTATGTTTGGAAGCTATTTCCTGTTGTATTGGCTGAATTGTAGCTGTTGTAATTTCCTCTATTCTTCTAGAGATTTCTACAAAAAAATGCCTTGCGATTTTTGAGAGATTGTTTTATCAATTTTCAATACACACGAACTCCGAAGCGTGGTAAAATATGCATACGTATCAAAACGAAAGCTTTTAGCATAACTTTGCTACTTTGTCGTAGTAAATAGTACTGATTGGAAAGATGTCGAAAAATATTATTTAAGTTTTAAACTAGAAAGAAAACTCATAAAATTTGAAATGGTAGGCATGAAAAAAATATTTTTACTCGTTTAAGACGATTCAAAAATTATTTCTGTTCGATAATTTAATAAGAAATTATTGAAAAAAATGTCAATATTTTGGTTCATTTCTAACTGATTAATAATTTTTAAAAATTACTAAAAAGTCCTTATTTTTACCTTCTAAAATATATTTACACTGCATTTGACAGTTTAGTTCTATTGATGTTTATTGTAGAACACCGACAAACTCACGTACAACAGATAGATACTACGACAAATTCTCTTTTATAATCGATAGAAATAAATTTAAAAACAATCTTTCCTGTCAGAGCTTAAATGCTGTTTTAGAATTCTTGTTTGTTTTACTTAAACGATATAATAAAAAAAGGTAGGAAATTTTAAATTGTCATTCCAAAAAAGTTGTAGAAATAGATTAATAATTGTTAGGGTATGTACTATCATGAGGATAATCCAACAATACTATCTGCTGTAAGCTCAACATGTGCAGAATTCGAAGATGTTACGAAGAGGAACAAGAATTACGTAGAATTTTACTCAAAATTTATAATTCCTGCATAATTATGTTTAATAGAACTGTTCAGAATTTTCAAAAATATAAGTAAACCTAATTATTTTAAAAAGATTCGATTTTTTTAAACTTGAAATTAAAAAAAATTATATTTTCAATTGGAATTTCAAAATTTTAAATTCACTATTCAAAAAGTGCTACAACTGTTATAAATACACGATATTGAAATGATTGTCATCTACTTTTCATTTAAAATAAATTATAAATAGAAGCAGTTTAAAATGAACAACTTAAGTATCTAAAAGATTTTTAAATATAGATGTTTAAAATTTTTAAAATTAATAATAAGTCTATAATTGCTTGATAATTATATTATTAATACATCTAATAGGAATTATGTTTTTTAAAAATACCTTACGTGCGGAAAGTATTTGCTTTAGTTTTGGAAACTTCGCTTTTAAAATATATTTATAATAGTCAAAATTCATTTTAAATTCAGTTTCAATTATTCGAATCGGAATTTCAAAGGAATAATTGGAAAATAAACATATTCTTATTTATTCTGTCCCTAAACTACTTTCTGTAAAAAGAAATTTTATTTAGATTAACAAAAAAATTGAAATACTTTGAAATTAAACAATTTTTTATTGTTAGATTTCTTATACAATCAGTTAAAGTGGCTAGTTACATTAAGAATATATCAATTTTAAAAACTAACAACTTAACATATTTTAAATATATTTTTAAATCCATATTTTAAATATATTTTCAAACCCATATTTTTAAATATATTTTTATAATTTTAAATATATTTTAAATATATATTTAAATTTTTTTAAATATATTTTTAAATCAAAAATTTCAACTTAATACGGGTAAATTTTTTTCTTCATATCTATGTAAAAAATATCTTCATCTAAGAATAAACCTTATTTTGAAAATTGGGATCCCCAATTTTTCAAGAGTATAAATTATAATGGCTTAAAACCAGATGATTAAGATTATTTTTTAAAAAATAAATAAATTGTAATGCATTTTTAAAATTTGAATGGTGGAAAGGCTATTTATTATATTGAAGTTCGTATACTCCGGTATTTGAATATTCCCGTTATGGAGGTTTTATGTGTAGATAGTCTCGAATTATATAAATTTATTTCATTTTTATTTCAGTTAATATTTCTCAAAAATATATATAACTATAAAAAATTGATTGAGGACCCCCCCCCCCATAACTGTAAGCTGAGTGAGAATATCTCTTAAAATGAATTCGCTTCAGACAAAAAGTCAATAACACCCGGAAGTCTTAAAAAATAGGCCAGTGTTGGATTGGTTGAAACACATAAAGAATTTTGTTTATTTAAAAATAAGGATTTTCTTTTTCTTGTCAGTTAGACATCACCATTCGTTTTGCAATCAAATAGTGATTTCTCTTTAACTGACAGGTAAAGGGAACATATAGGTCACCGGTGATGGTAGAAAACGTCGTAAGAAACATCATTCATGTTATCCAAGATAAACATGGCTCTCTTTTCGCGTTTTAGAGTAGAGTAATGCGAATTTCTGAAACCCGTAGCTATAAAATCAAGTATTTGACTTTTCAATGAACTACTAAATCATTTTCCTTCATAAAAAAATTCTAAGCTAATTTCAAAATTTTTGTATTAAAATATTTTTTTAAATATTTAAAACTGAGCTTTTATAATGGTTTAAAAAAAGAGAAAGGATGTAATTGAAGTAAAAATGGAAAATTATGGTACCTTCCAGTCTAGTTTTAATGAAAATATTATTTACAAAAATGCAAATTTCAAGTTATCATGTGAGAACATCATTATTTTTATGTCATTATTTGTCTTAATTAATTTAAGTCATTAACTAGTTTAATCCGGTTAAAAAAATTACGCAATCTCTCTCTCTCTCACTAATGATAATTTTTCTTTAACTTTGATTTTTCAATTTTTCTAGCTGGCAATCAAAGTTTTGGAGCTCGACCGATTTTAAGATTTAAAAGAACCAGTAATTTCGGTAAAAAGTTCATTATTACTGGAAACTATTGTATATGTAGTAAAATCCGATAAACGTAATTCAGATTGAAATTTAAATTATGTTCTAACATTTACAGTATTTTCAGAAATACAATTAGTAAGAATGCGCTTATAAATAACAAATATAAATCGCGTTTTACAACATTGCGTAGGTTAAAACTGAAAGAGAATATAAAAAAAACAATTGTAACAGTCTAATTAAGAGAAATTGTTATTTCATTTTTAAAATACTAGCGGGTATACTTAGTATTACTCGGAATAACAATTAATTTATTTATAATACTTTTTAATTACAAAATAGCGTTGTATAAATTACTTTTTTGCTCTTACCATTTCATTGACTGCCTATTTAGTCTGTTTAGTTATTTGAAATCCTTTGAAGTTGATCAGAAATTTTGAAATCAATCTACTGATTGTAACAGTCTAATTAAATTGAAACTGTTATTTCATTAGTGAAATACTAGCTGATAAACTTGGCGTTCGTTGGAATGACAATTAACTTGTTTATTGTACTTTTAATTAAAAACTAGTGTTGTATAAATTATTTTATTACACTTTACCATTTCATTGGCTGCTCATTTAGTCTAATAAGTCATTTGATTAGTAATTTGTAATTCCTGGAAGCTGATCGGTAACTTTACTAATTATCTAGTATAGCTAAATTTTATGACACAATATTTTTACTATTAATTAAAGTTTGAAGTTTTGCATTTCTCTACTTCAAAACAAGAATTTGCTTACAATTATGTGTTTTTATGTGTAAAATAATTAGTACTCAAAGAGTTTTTAATTAATTAATTAATTCTTAGAAATTTATTTATTTTAATTAATTTTTATAAGTACTGTATGTGCTAAAGCGTGTTTTTAATGCTCATATAAAATATGATGGCGTTGCACATTTCCCATAAAAGCCAATGAAAACACATTACTTCTGAGCACCCATACCAAATAAAGTTTTTGTGAACATAAAACAAATCAAGATAAATAAAAGCGTTTAATAAATGGCAACAATTTATAAAAGAGTCAAAGCAGTTAATTTTTATTGTACGTAAATAGAAACAATTTCAGAACTTAAAAAAATTCTATTGCCTGAATGTTTTTCCCAACTAATGATTTTTTTAATATATACTACTTTTAAAATTTTGACACCCATATTTGAAAGATATTAATGGAAATCTGTAATCTAAAAACTGTTGCAAAAATTAAATTTAATTTAACTCTTTTAATAAATTATTTAATAAAAATAAACCGAAATTCTTTTTACAGTTGACCTAAACAAGGCAGCGAAATTTGATTAAAAAGGTCTTCAAATAAATTTTATTCAGTCATCTTTTTTTCTTTCAACGTCTAGCTGGCTAAAAAAGTCATTGAATGTTAATAAATCTCATAATCGTACTCCCCTCCCCCCTCATAATCGTACAGCATAACAATTATTATAATTGATAAAAAGAATTTCCTTTTATTTTCATACTTTTTTTTATTTTCTCTAGCTAAAAGTTGTTTATTTGCATAATTATTATTTTTATATGAACAAGCAAGTCTACATTTTCCCAAGAGTAACTGAATTTTTAAAAAAATTTCATGGAATCACGTTTTATTATACATTTTATTTTATGCTAATCTTTATTTTTCTCAGTTAATTAACAATGCATTTGACCTTGTATTAAATGTGCCATATGAATTAAACTTTATCGATCAATTGAAGCATTCTTTTGTTAAAATATCATTTAGATTAAATCAAAATTGCATATTTATATAATGGAAGAATTACATATTTATAAGAGGCATACATATAGAATGCATATTTATACAATGGAAGATTTCCTGCTATGCAGCTGCGTAGGGCCCCTGAGGAAGGGTTGCAGGAGATCGGCTTTAAAAACACATATTTAATAGAAATGCTTTATTATCTTATTATTTAGTTTAACTTAGCTTCAAATGCTTTTTAAATAGTAAGAAATATTATTATAATCCCCAGATGAAACGTAAATCGAAAACGCATATTTTAAACAAAATGACCAAGTGATAACTACGAAACTGTTACCCAAACATAATATGGGAATATTTTAGTCAAACAATTTATAATAAAGTTTCGACGTTTTCTGTGCTACTCCGATTAAAAAATCCTCAAGCTGAGAGAAAGTCAAACTTTCTTTTCTAGGAACAGCTTCATCACCATTCAATGCAAGGGAGAAAATCTTAACAGAAATCTGCTTACGAAACGTGTTGGACTGCATAATTAATTTCCTTTCTATTAAGGACATCCCAAATTAGCTATTGAAATAGAAGATACTTTAGTAGCTAATGTAACTTCTGTTAGAGATTTTTTATTTTTTCATTGCAGTATGTATAGGTAGATTTTAAACTTATCGAAATTCCACTATTAATTCTTTTTTTTTCTTCGGAATTCACTTCCCATCCTCTTGCAAATTGCATGGCGATTTTTTTTGTATAGAGTGAACACTATAGCCTTAAAAATTAATGACCTATACATTTTGATGAATTTTTACAATTTGTATCTGTATGATTCAGGATGGGGGACCATTTTTAGAGTTTTATATCTTCTGTCAATATGAATATAAGCACTGTGCAAGGACTTAGCGTGAATAAAATTTGCCAAAACTACACTTGAGACAAATTCAGAATTAAATTTGTCTATATTTTCCCCTGACAACTGAATATTTGCCTCTAGGAAGATTAAGCAAATGTTTAGAGTTTCTCGGCGAATGTGAGGAGAGCAGTTAGATCGTCTTAAATATATACATATAAGATGTTGATAAAGTTGATAATTAATTGATACTTGCCGTTTATAACTTGAAATTTGGCACATATATACTTTATAGTGTGTGAACGTGCAACTCAAAAAATTCTTTACTAATAATAAGATGCGTGTGTGTCTGTGTGTTGGTGTTCTACAGGCCAGACCTTTTAGTCTACAACCATGAAATTTGACACACTTATGGAGGATGTAAATGTGCAATTGGGGAAGACTTTTTAAATTTTAATTAATAAAAACTTAAATAAAATTTTGACTTTTATCAATAATGATTCTGACAATATTAGAGCACAAAAATTATTCATACATGGTTAAAAATTTACTAAACTAGCTGCTTACTGATAATAATTTAGTCGCTGTATAATTTTTTGCCTGAATTTTAAGAATTTTTTAAAATAATTTTTTTTACTAATATCCGATAATAAATTCCATTGTTGTCCTGAAATTAGAACCGTTATCACTGTTTCTTAATATTAAGTCAATTATTATATAAATATTCAATCTTGTATTTTTCTTTTATTCCCGAAAGCTAAAGAAGAGGATTTGTTTAATATCCATATAGTTTATAAGACGAATAAAAAAAAAACGAGGTTACAGTTTGCGAAAATTAGGAGATGAATGAACTGGGTACTTTAGTTTTTAATAGCACTATAATACTACAGAACTGATCTCCAAGGATTTACGTAACAAAGAGAACTTAAGAAAGACAATAAAATAAAACGTCTTTAATGCCTAAAAATTTGGCTGAATAATGGATATGAAATTATATCTTCACTATTTACCGACATAAACAGTTTCTATCTGCATTCCTCCTTTTCGGTTTTGTCAGCCGAATTAGTTGCAATTTCTCATGCTCTTAGGAATATCTCGTTCTCACCAGGGAGACAATTTTGTATATATACAGATAGTATGAGTTCTTTAGAAATCCTCATATACACCCAGTTGTCACAGAAATCTTGGGAAATGTCCGTCTTCCTGTCATCTGCAACTGGAAAAGTCTGTCATTTATGAGATTGAATAAAGGCAGAAGTTTGTTTTTATCTCATATATTCCGAAGAAAATTATTTAATTAGAAGTAAATGATCGAAAATCTTCTTAAAATATATATTCTTACAAATAAGGAAATTGATTAATCTGTCAAAATGCTTTAGTTAGGAGATTGCCAATTTTAACTTATAAATTTAGTAAGTAGTTATTATATCTAAATGCTCTTTATATAACTATATTTTAAACTTTGACTGTAGCTTTGCTAAATATTTTAAATAAAATTATATAAATATTTTAACCTGATAATTAATATTATTGTTGGAAGTTTTAAAAAAGGTATTATTTTTCTTTGGAATTATTTCTGACAAAAATAAATAATTATTTATCATCTAGAAATTAATAATTTTAACAATATTAAAACTAATAAAAAATTTTAAAATATGCATATATTTTTATAGTTTCATTAAAAATCAAATATGAATTTTATACATCTTTCTCTTTCCGCATATCGGGGAAGGAACTTTAATTTTGCTACAGAATTAAAGTTTCGGCTTCAAGATTACAAACAAAAATTTCTTCATTTAGAATTTTACATTTTTAAATTATAGCATTCACATGCACATGAAAAGATAAATCAGCTTTAGATTTATAGTTAAAATCATGGGGATAAAATCATATGCGAAATTTCATTTATCTAGATCAGAGCGTTTATTGTATTCAAGTACAAAAGAAAAAAATCTTTAACAGGTAGCAAATAATTTGAAATATTTTCTACAAAATGCGATATAAATCCGTAATCTGTAGTAAAATCATTGATCAAATTTCCTTTACTTAGCTAGCTGCATTTTTATGTAAAAATATAGTACTCAAATGCGTTGATATACAACTTTTATAACAGCCATTTGGACAAACTTTTCATAGAAATTCACATTATTTTTGTAAAATCCATATATCAAATCTGCTTAGATTGTAATGTTTCGATTATTCTAACAGAAAGACGAATTCAAGGATTTATCACCTTCATTGTTGCTCTGAGATTTAATTTTTAATTAAATAATTAAATAGCATAATTTCCATTCTTGTTGAAAACTTAAAAAAAGATTCTGTTTAACAGGATAGTAATTTAGCCATTCCAATAAAAAAAAATGCGGTTATAACAGAGAAATTTAAAATGCAGATATATCACTTATTTACGTTTTTAATAGCTCTGTGGTATCACGGGACTGATTTATACTAGAATGGTTTGTGTATATAATGAGCAGAATATATATAAGGCATGTAATTTGATTTTAATATCTGATATTTTGACTGAATCATAATCATGAAATTGAATATAAGTAATGTAACTAGAATATAATTAATATCCATGGCGATATGGCAAATCGCCAAAAACGATTAATATCTTTATATTTTGGCTAATTGGTTTAAAAAAAACTTTCAATCAATTTTAAGCCGTATTTAGACGAGTTTCTCTGTAGCACAATTCGAAATAGCATCGTTTCAGACGATAAATCAGAGAGTTTAGAATATTGGCTCCGCAAACTGCAAATTACAAAATATGCTGTCACGAAAACTGAATTAAAGACGTGGATAGTTAGAAACAATTGCGTTTTATTATCACAAAGCAACTCGCTGGAGAACAGAAGGAAGAACTGAGCAGAACTCGGCTTTTGTACATCTGGAGAACATTCGAGAATCATCTCGCTCGAAGTAGTAAAGAATGTTCTAGAACCATCTTGATTTTAGAGAAATAACAGGAACAATTTTAAATAAAAAATCCAGTCTTGGGATAAAATGCGTTGGCCGGGAATCGAACCAGGGATGAAAGGATTTACAGTCCAATGCTCTGACAATCGTGCCATGGTGAATCATAACGATCTTTCTTTTTGCAGCAATATATTTCATCTGTTTAATATTTTCTGATCAGCAATAAAAAAAATTGCTTCGACAGAGTTGATCTAATAATTGACAAAAGAAAGAAATATAAATCTTGAATGAATTACTATTTCAAGCAGAAGACAGGTTGAAAACTCCTTGCGTTTTGACAGGCCCCCACACAGGGAAAAAAATACAAAAAAAAAGAGTTTTTTTTTTTAAATCAATTCTTACTTAGGTTATTAGGAAATATTTTATTTTAGTTTCTTTTAACTAAATAATTATAACTGTTGTTCTCATCTATCGCTTTATAACGGAACGAAGAGAGCAGGAGCTTCTGAGGGTATGCACCCCTGAACACTAGCACGCAGCAGAAATTTGATTTCTAGCTTATAGATGTCACAAACCCTTTTTAAGAGGCGGACTTCATTCATTCATCCACAGATTGTAATTTAAATCTGAAAGGGAGAATTATCACCTCTGATCCGGTATCCTCAGGAGTATTACTCTCCACATAAATAATTTGTGACCACGACAGATTTAACGTCCACCACGCAAAGAAAGTTTTTGGCTGGCAGGTTCGAACTCTCAGTCCGAAGAATATGAATCCTACGCCCTACCAACCAGGTTATCCCATCCAAACAATTGCAAGTACTATGAATAATTGATAAAAAAAATTATATTGGCGTGGAAGTTAGTTTTTAAACAATTAATAAAAGACTAATGAATTAATACTTGAAAAAACTGTATTAACATCAAATGTCATCCACTACGAGTTTTAAAAAATTTAGTTGAACATGATTGGAGGAATAGAAAGTATTTTATTAATGATTGAAAATTTGAGCATGATATATAGTTATCGGGAGAGTGTGAGCTAATAATAGGAATTGAAAAAAGCAATTAGATTTCTTTTCCATTTTTTGTTTGTGTGTTCCATTCTAACACAGCATAAAAATCATAGAAACTTTTTCTATGTTCAGTACCTATTATAATCCACTGTAAAATTGCTACCATTACACGGAGCTTCTATAATATTCTGCTAAAGTTAAGTGACGCCCATAATCAGAGAACACTGAGCTACAGAATAGGGAGGTCCGTGAACGTAAGGTCAATGATAAACTAGAAGTGAGTCACGTGGTTTTTACACATTAAAAAAAACATCCAAAAAAAGCATCAACTCATCCACGGCGAACAATTGTAAAGAGGCGTTAACGGGCGCTTTGACACTCTTTTGCACGGAATCTTCCAAAACCTTCCATAAAGCCTCCGAGGGAACCAAACATAAATAGTGCAGCACAATATCTCTTTCAGCAAGGACGGATGTGACGCACTTTCTCTGACCAACCAATCCATAACCGTTTTTTCACCCGCCGGTTTCACTTCTATCCAAGACAGACAGGCAGCTGAAAATCGCACTTCCTTATTCTAAATGTGAAATCTGAGGGGGAATGCTGCCGCTGCGGTTACTGCTGTGAAGTTTCTTGGAGCGATTGCGTTTTAATTATCGACGTTCCTTGAGGGTTGTTTCTTGATAAGGTGAGATTTAGTAGCATAATTCTATTTTTTAAAGCAATTTTCTGAAAATTATGTTTTTTCTAAATATATTTACTATGAATAAATATTTTCTACTATGAATAAATAATTTCCAAACATCCATTTTTTAAAAAAACATTCTAAATTTGATTGATACTCTAGAGCAGGGGTTCTCAAAAGGTTGGTCGTGAGATGTGGAAGAAAAGTTTAAAGAAAATTAATTTATTGCTGTAATTTTCATTCAAAAAAGAGAACACATATAGCTTTTAATACGTATACCAGTTAGTTTTTTTGTTCTATTAGTTAATGGGATATATGAGCTTGTTTGGAATTAACCGATTTTTTAAAGTCTGGAATGAGCTTTGTAACATACTAACCAATGTCATTTTCCAGTGTCAAATAATTTCTTGATTTTGTTTTTAAATTTATCATTACGGAGAATCCTTGTTCACAGTTGTAATATGTAGAAAATGGAATCAAAGTTTTTAATGCTGTTGTGGATAGTTCTGGGTATTCCTTTTCAATACCTATCCAAAATTAGTTGATATAAGCTAGGTTAAAAGTTACTTTAGCTGGCTGATCACTTGAAATCTCTATCATTTGACCATGATGAAGGGCACTTAGCTCAGTTTTTGTTACGGCTTGCTCTCTGAACGGATTGACTATCCACACAATCCCACTCACATCCTTAACCGGAATGTAATCTGTAAACTGTTCAATCAAAGTTTCGAGATGAGGTGATACTAGTAAGGAGAAAGATGAGGTATCAAAGGATGTGGCGCCAATACCCGACACATACTCTACGAACTCCTTAGTACGTGTAAAATTTTCAAAATCTCTGTCTAAACTTTAGAGAGAGTTAAAACGTTGGGGGGTCGCCAAAATACTTGGTCTAAAAAGGGAGTCGCAATGTCTAAAAGTTTGAGAACCCCTGCGCTAGAGTTTTATTTTCGCAGAATTCACGTAGAAATGCATAAAAAAATTAAAAGAGTAACCTTTAATCTAAATTAACATATCTATGTAATATTTTGTTTATTTTAATTTTTAAAAATTGCTGTTAATTTTATATCAATCTTAAAATACACTAAAAAAATAATTTGATATCGACGAATTTGGTTTGTCTAAATAAATTCAATAATTAAAACATTAAAAAGAAATACTGCTGTGTATAAATTAAAAAAAGATTGCATTCTATTAAAATTAATAAATAGATTATAAAAAAATTAATATTTCCATTTTCATAAAATCTTTTTTTAAATTTTAAAGTGACAAAATTGTTTGATACAAAAATTAATTTCGAAATTACGGAAGGAAATCTTAAAAATTTTGATTATTTTTTAATTTAAAAATTAATTAAATTGATGGAAAACTCTGTCTTAGTGAACATCTAACACCCAACAACTAAAAAGTGTCAATTTAGCAGTTCTAAGAGTAAAGGTTTATTCTACAGAACACTTCGGACGACTTTCTTGTAGCGGAAACAACAATTTTCAGATAACATGGCAGCCTGTAAACATTATTATGTTAAAAATTGTTGGATTTATTAACAGTGGGTCAAAATATCTATAAATCCTGTAATTTCTATTCGTATGATTACTCTGAGAATGAAACAAGTGCATTTAATATCTATAAAAAAATGAAACTCTCTGCATTGTTCCGTAAATACTCTTTAATACATAGTATGTGCTTGAATTACATTTTGCGTTTTTTACTTTGAATTTGGATAGCTTTTGGCTTGCAATCAAAAATGAACTTTGCGGTGGAATAACCTACTGAATTGGTGGTGCACCACCGATGTTGAAATAAGGGTTGATATTATTAGCTTTCTATTTAAAAAAAAATAAAATTATTTTTTCTAAGTTTTGTTAAAAAGCAATTGATCTACCGTCTGATTCCAAAGTTATACATTTTTACATAATTTTATTCTTTTTTCTTCTGTTAAAGATACTCATTTGGGTAGCTAAGTGATTAAAAATTATTTTTCTGAAATATTTGCCTAAACTTTCAAACATTGTTAAAAGTCAATCATGAGCTTACTTTCTTTTTTTTTTAATCAAACATCAACAAGTTATTAATGTGTTGTTGTGTCTAGCTAAGTTTTTTTTTTGCTATAAACATATTTTAAAATGTTTTCCTTTCTAAATGATTTAGTTTGTTAATTGGAAATTTCTGCCAAAAGATAATGATTTAAAAAATATTTATTTTTCCTGAAAAGTAAACGAAATCTTTTAAGTTTTACGTGCTTCAATATTTTTGCCGACATATCGGGTTTGAGGTATTAGTTATCCTCTATTATGTCCTTTAATGATGTTATTTTCCCCTTGGAAAGATAAGAGCACCACCTTGAGTACCAACAGAATACCCAAATAAAAATAAATAGATTTTGAAATTCTTATCATTTGGCCAATTATACTGTTGAATTCTGCTTTATATTTAAAAAACACTTATCTGCAAATTTTAAAAAAAGGCAAGTTTTCAATTCTGACAGAACATTTGCAAACTACATGCATTACTAAGGACAATTAGCAAAATTTTATAATATTATTGGTACTTACATATTAGACCGTCCAACTTTATTGCCAAATTTGATATCTTCGCCAATGAGTTGCTAAACCATCAATTATGGCAATCCGGCAATGGTATAATTCGTTGATCTTGATCGTCAAATTTAAATTCGTCGCCAATTAATTACTAAACCGTTGACGTTCGTTGGCGAAGACGGTCTAATACTTAAGTACCATATTATTTTACATTAATTCTATTTAAATTTTATTCTATATCTTGAATTTTCTTCTATTCTAATGATTCGCTGTTTTAATAAAATATGTATGATGTATGAAATTACGCAATGATCTTAAAACTTTTCCAAATATTTGTTCTGTGTGCTACAGTTATCCAATGATAAATGTATTACAAAGTATTTAATTATTTCTCTGTTTTCATATGAATGAAAATAATTTTTTATTTTTTCACTGTTAGAAAATGCATAAAGCATTCAAAATTTAAAATATTTCTGTATATTAAATTATCATGTATTATCTCCGTTACCGAACAATTAACATGTGCAAGCAACTAAAAAAAAGAATAAAATATTCCCTCTGCAAAATTCCATTTCCTGTTCTGATGGCATATCATATTTTCCTGATATATCAATTCCAAAAATGCTGACAATTTATCACTACTACTGATTCAAGAAATCTCCTGAAAACATAATGATGAATGGACTATTTTGGTATCAATAAAACGATAGCGATATCTCTTTACTGAGACCTGCTTTGTAATTGTTGCAATTGTATCACTGAAATTGCACATTTTGTTAATAAATTACTCGTTTTGTTATTTCCATTTTCAGAATTCTAAAAATAATTCGATGATTTTAGTTTTCTGTCATATAACGTTGAACACTGAATTCCTTAGTTGTCATTTCTTCGTGTAGCAGAAATTCGTTGAAAATAATTTCGAAGGATTCTGAAGGAGCTAATAACATTGAAGCTGTATAATGTAGAACACTTAACGGTAATGTTAAAACAAATTTACTTACATAACCTAAAAAAATATTTATCTTTCGTATAATTTTGGAAGAAATGCACAGCGGGAGATATAATTAACAGAAATATTTCTAAAAGTGTAAACAAAGCATTTACGGCGAATTTTTGCCTCTTTTTCCTATTTTACTTTGGTTCAGTTCTTATTTATTCTACAGGAAAATATTCATGACAAACAATTTATGGGTTTCTTTTCCGTATAAAATACAAAATATTACCTTTATAATTTTCTGAAGATAAATATGAATTTCATTCTCTTAAAATAAATTCGAATAAGACAACATTTAATTTTAATAAATTAATTTTTGCTTTACCATGCTACTATTAACACATAGGAATGAATTCGACTTAAAGTCTATCTGAAATACATTTCTTATGTATGCATTGAAAAAAAAAATTCCACAGCATGAAATATTTAAACTAAATTTTCTTTCAAGAAGTAAGAGGAAATACTTATCGCATGAATGGCATGGGAAAAATTCACAGAGTCACAAAATTAAACAAAATAATCCATCAGTCTTTGAACATTACATTCATTTCATCTGTCTTTACAAAATTATAATAAAAATAAATCACTTTTATTTGTTTGTATTGTGTTAGATAAATAAAATATAAACATGTGTTTATATTTTATTTGTTTATATTTTTTTATTTATACAAAATGAAGGAAAATTTTACGAATAATATTTATTTATAAATCATTAATTTTTTAATCATTAGTCGCAATTGTTTACACATAATTTTTTCCCCAAAGTCATGTCGTGAGAACCATTGTTATAGCTATTCTTTCAATAAGGAATCTACTTTTAAGATGTGTTATTAGAAATTCTACTGGTAGAATTTTCAGTTATATCATGGCAACGATATGTATTCAGTTTATGAAATTTACAAATCGTTTGCCATATTCAGCTATTGGTTATTGTAATTTAGTTATCAAAGAAAAAAACATGACGGGAAATTATTGATAAATTTACTTTTCTTTATGTTTTCAAATCTGGTTTTTATATCCTGAGAAGGAAGCAACTTTGATAGCTAAAAATAGCTCCGTTGACCTCGTAACCTAAAGAAGAAAGATCACTAAAAGGAAAAAAAAATCTATTTCGAAACTACATTCCAATCCAGTTTAAATCCAGAAGCTTCTTCATCTGGGTAACAGAGGAATAACTTAGTCAATCATTTAATTGAATGGCCAAGCACCACTTGCTCGTGCAAGTTAAATTTTATATTTATTCAACTTAATTTTTTCATTGAATGGGTCACTTTAGTATTTCAAACGATCCAAAAAACTTTGTCTCGCATTGATTGTTTGAAAAAATATCACATTTCCTATTTATTTCTCTTTATATAATCGTGATCAAAATGACATTTTTATAGGTTTAATTTGCTGTAGTCATTAACTTATTTTTTTCATCAGAGCTTTTGTAAATGCAATGGCAACGGGTTATTAATAGATGATTCTTTGAGATGCTCGTGCAAATAATAAAATTTTAATTTTTCGCCTACTGATTTTTGTTGACACCAAAAACCTCATCCAAAAAACAACATCATGTTCTGGCATGATAATAGTAATAAAATTGAGCTTATTTATTTCTCGAATCATAGTTTCAGTCTCTTATTAAAATACTACAGTTTGAAAAATAATCATCTAAGTTATTGCTTTTTATCAATGTTTTCTATTTTGAAAAAAATGTGTAACATAAAATATTTAAAATATCTTTTAGTTTATTTGAATCTTATACAGTATAAAAATTTATTATTTAATTTAAAAATTTAAATTTAGTTTAAAATATATTTAAGTTTAGTTTAAATTATGTTATATTTTAAAAATTCATTTCATTAGTTTAATTTACTTATTTAATTTTCATAACTTACCCGTTTATGAATCTTTACTTTGCAAATTCATTTTACGGAATTATTTTGTGGTTTATCGTGAATGATTTTCGTTTCCTTTTAAGTAGATTCTATGAACTTTTTAATAATCTGATGCAACTTAATGATTAAAAATAGAACAATTAGTATAATGTAAACTGGATAAACTATATGTCGCTTATTGCTTATTAAAATAAGTAAGTTTTATTCACTTTTAATTTTAAAAAAATATAAAAGCATATAAAATATTTTCTTTTCGACGTAAAGCCTATGTTATAAGATATTTTTTATTTTTTAGCAAAAATTAATAAATAAAAATACTAATACTAGTCACATTAAAAATGTACTTATTGTCCTGTCTCTTGCATGCGTTTCAATTGCTTGTTGAATAGCGTATATAAAACTCTTCTGATTTTGTTTTTTTTTATCAGCGATATTATTCATATTCGGAAAATAATCGTTGCATAATTGAATGGAACCCAAATAAAACCGACCTTCATTGTAGAGAGAACATATAGAAAGCTCTGAAATGATTTTCATGACCTTCGTTATCCTAAAGGCTCGTGGCAAGCTTGAATACACACATTTATTGACAAATCTAAATTAGATCGCAAATCTTTTTCCCATGAATTGCTTTTGTGTTTACTTGCACTTGTTTGCATTTCATCTCTTTTGTCACTGTTTTATAACAATTTTATTGATCTAAATTGATCTAAGCCTAGTTGGTGGGGAAAATTTGTTTATTTTGCCGGAATTAATTTCGAAGTGTATTGCAAAAAATAAAAGAAATCCCACGACTTTTAATAAAAAGAAACCAATTAAAAATGAAATTAATTTTGAGATACACTTGTGAACGCAATATTTGTCACATTTCATAATCGTCGGTTCATGTTGGCTCATGAGTATACACTCATGATGTGTACACTTCGGGTATATAAATAAAGGAATTCACAGATAGTAATAAGTATCTGTTAACATACAGATAGTATAACTATATGTTAAATGTATAGATAATATAACTATTTGTTAAAGGAATGTACAGATAGTAATAACTATCTGTTAACGTGCAGATAGTATAACTATCTGTTAAATGTACAGATAGTATAATTATTTTTTAAAGGAATGTACAGATAGAAATAACTGTTAGAATAGATAATGTTGGATAGAATAATCTGTTAACGTACAGATAGTATAACTATTTGTTAAAGGAATGTACAGATAGTAATAACTATCTCTTAACGTACAGATAGTATAACTATTTGTTAAAGGAATGTACAAATAGTTATAACTATCATGTTTAAGAACAATTTAAGGATTTCGGTCGGCGTCCTGGCACAGAGATAGCGCGTCTTCCTCGTGATCAGGGTGTCCCGGGTTCGAGTCTCGGTCAGGACATAGTTGTTCTGTGTGCTATCTGTGGGGAGTATAAATGTGCTCCTATGTAAAAAAGGGCATTGCAAGAGAATATGATGAGTGTGTAGCTATGTCGTGATTTTGGCCCTGGTTGGCGTTACTTCAAAAAAACAAGAGACGCCCATTCGGCTTAAAAGCGCTGACGGCCGTCTGCGCGCTTGTCCATGGCAAGTGCGATTAGTAACAACAACAGGGATTTCCAGTTCTTAGTCTTAGCGTCAAACTTGGAGGGATATCACAGTAAAATGACTTTTTTTTTATCATAAAATTAAAATCTCATCTGTTATAACCTTTAAGGCGAAGTACAGAATATCGATTAACACGTAATAGATGCATTTCGCAAATTTCTCATCTGCCTTTGAACATTTAAACTTAAAATATATCTTTCAATTGGATTTTTTTTTTTTACTCTTTCCTAGTTTGTGCCAGCAATATAGCTAAAAAATTGAAATATAAGGAGTAAGATTTGCCAAATATTGTATTAAATTCTTAAGTTGGCCGGCATAATATTTGGCAATAAGTTACATGCGTGATTATTTTTTTTAAAAATTATGACTATGCATCAAACATGAAGATATATTTAAATATTTGAACCAAATCCATTAGAGATAAAAAGGAATACTCGAAGAAATAAAAACGAAATTTTTTAAAAGTACATAAGAAAGTCAAGGAATTTATTATTATTATTATTTCAAACAGCAGCGAAAAAAAAATGTTGCTCAAATAAAGAATTAAATTTTGGATTTTTTTAGAAAATAAATGACACAACCATTTATAACAAAACAAACATTGGAACAGAAATAAACGAAAAAAATAATTAAATATTTATTTAAAAGGATGTTTTCTTTGGAACAATATTGAAGATAAATTAATGATAGACGAATTAGAGCAAATGTGTAAATAGAAGATAATAAAAAAAGTATACCAATTAACAGAGCAACTGTCAGTGGCCTACTACCTTCTTGTCTTAAAGCTAGCCTTTAAAAGCTTAATGTTTAGGGCTCTTTGCTTCATTCCTTTTCGTTAAGAATTCTCCATCTGGAAAAATAAATTAAGATCAAAATAATAATTATAATTTTAAAAAAATAATTTCAAGCAAAAATTTAGCATTAGCTTTACTGGATGAACAACTACTGTTAAAAACGCAGAAGGAAACAATAATTCTAGTAATCTTTTTTTAATCATTCTGACGGAAGTCGAATACCTAATATTGAAGAGTGAGATTAAATCTTGTACATATTCTCAGAAATATCCTGGAATCAACTTCATCAAATTCGATTTTCACAATAGTGATGAGTATTAAATAAGCAGGAAGCACTTAGTTCTCAGATTTTAAGTTATTGTTCTATGCGTTTATCGATATTACATAACAGAATAAAACGTTGTGTTTTCACAAAAAAAAGTAGAAAGAAAATTCTAAAGTTAATTTTTTTCCCTTTTAGGTATCTTGTGAAATATAAAAGCTTTGTTTGTAAGAAAATGTGTCTGTAGGAAGAATTCACCTTCTTCAAATCATTACATAAAACATACACTTTTTTGCATATCAGAACAATAGAAATCTTCTAGATAGACCATCTTATCGTTTTTCGTGGTTTAGTTCCTTCTTTTCGTCTTATATTTTTTTGGAATAGCATGTAAAGCATTGTGAAATATAAAGCATTACTTATATTTATAAGCATTTACTTATAAAGTTCTTTCTCGAATATAAATGTAAATAATCCTTTCAAGAAATACCTTTTAAAATATCTCTGAAAAATTGTCTGAAACATACATCCAGATTTCATAAGGGCTATTTTACATCTACCTTGTAAATCTCAAAAGAATTCAGATAAAAAGGGCGACATATGAACCTCTTCCAAACTACACAGGACCAAATTTGATGTATGGAGCAGATATTTATGAAAATTAGGTTTCAGACCTTTAACTCTCTGCCTCTCAAATTCAAACTTTGCCAATCAGACTATTGCAGCCACATCTCTTATTTTTGTATTCCAATTTCGTTTATTGATTGCGATTAATCGTCTCTTGAAGACTGAAATTAGCCGGCATCCTGGCACAGAGGTAGCGCATCTTCCTCGTGATCTGGGCGCCCCAGATTAGAATCCCATTCGGGCATGGTTGTTCTTCTATGTACTATCTGTGATGAGTGAGAATTTGCCCCCCTGTGAAAAGAGGCTGTGGAAGTGAATAGGATGAGTGAGTTACAAAAACCGCCCTCTTGTTCTTATTTGGGGTTGCTTCAAAAACAAGAGACGCTCATTCGGCTTAAAATCACTTGACGGCATTCAGCACTCTTGTCCATGGCAGGTGTTATTAGTAACAACAACAGCAGACTGAATTTAGACAGAATTGAAATGGTTGGAAGATTGGATTATTTTGAATATTATCAAATTTCCTAACTATAAAAATCACGCAATAAACAAATCGTTTGAATTGAAATTCCTGTAAAGAAAAAAAAAATTAAAGGGATTTTTTTACCTATTTGAAGTTCCAATAACAGAAGTGCTCTTTTCTTTGCTATGTCTTATTTGCAATCTATAGGCAAAATCTCTATTAATTGGTGGGTTCTATATTAGAAATCTTATTCAATTTTTGAATTGTGTATGACGATCTATTAAGCACTAATCCTGAGGTGATTAGAAAACTTCCTTTTGCTAATATGGCTTTGAAATTTGGTGAAATAGCTGATTCATTTATGTTCTTATTTTCTGACTGCAGTTTAAAATTATAAGTCCGTCTCAAAATACTTTTGAGTTGCTTTGAAATGAGATGTTAATATAGCTTGACTAAAATTATAATCTCTTTTTGTTTTGGGTCTTCTCTAATAATATAAATAAAAATATGTCAGGCTTTTTTTTTCACTTCTGAATTTCTTTCTCGTTTCCATTTTTATTAGATTTTGACTTTATTTTGATCTTTCTTCCTAAAAAAATTGTATCTTTATTTCTCAAAAAAATTGTATTCTTAATATGAATAATTTTTTTGAAAAGAAAGGATAAAGAAAGGATACTGATACTATTTACTATCGATGCTATTATTATTTCATTTCCATCTCCTTCAGCATTCTGTTTAATTCTGCTAAAACTATTTATAATTAGACTTCAGAATGAATATTAATATTAGCTTCAAAATAATTAATTCTGGATTTATAACATTTCTCGCACACTGAATGCAAAAAAATTCAGCCAGTAATAACAATAAAAAATTAACTGGATTTTCTCAATATATTCTCTAAAATAATTTCTTTCTTAAATAATTTTTAAGTGCCGAAATTAATACTTTTTAGCATAAATATTACTCTTAGAATTCTGTTATAACTTCAAAATTCACGCAGAATTGTTTTAGTTTAAATTATATGCTTAAAAAACTGATTATCATTATGAGACACCATATGAGTTTTCAAGATCTAGAATACAGTTGTAATCTTCTATTTTATCTATTTATTTCATTGGTATAATTTTGCTTCATTTCATCATTGCTGTACATTCATCATTGCTGTTTTGCCGAAAAGAAGAATTTTCTAACTTCTGATAAGTAGTTTGAAACTGCTTTATTGAAACTATTTTATTATCGGCATTCAGTGCGCAATCCAGGAGAAACTTCTCGTTTTATTTTATTTGTCAATGCAAGAATCCGTTAAATGACAACTCAATAGAATTGACAGATGAGTTCTGAAATAACTGAATAGTTTGATTGACAACTATTTTGTTGTCTCAATAGGTTGGAGAATCGGCTTCCTAGCTAATCCATTTGTAAAGGTACTACTTTATTATTCAGCTCTTGTCAAATTCTTTTTCGAAACATTCACCATTTCATAGATTTCTTCTTTATGAAAAATTTGTAGCATTGAATTCGAATAATTATTGTTTTTATTGCAGTGTGTATGTCTTTTCAAAGCTCCAATTGCAGATGTTTTGAACAAGGGGTAGGGCGTCATTCTCGTGATCTGTCCGTCCCGGGTTCAACCCCTGGTTCGGGCATGGCTGTTCATTACCCTGTGTTTTATATATGAGATGTGTGAAAGAATCCCCCTGTAAATAGAGGGTGTGCAAGATGGTACGTGATTGTCATCTTCATATGAGCTAGAAGTCAGAATTCTGACCTCGGGTGCTCAGGGGTCTTTACCCTCAGAAGCTACTGCACAAACTCTATTTAAATCGTTGACCACAAGTAACAACATCGTACCACAAGTAACAACAACAGGATTCCAAATTACTAGATTATCTGTTGTTGTTGTTACTTATGGCACTTGCTATGGACAAGCCCCGATAACACATCAGCATATTCTAAGCCAAAGATATGCGTCTCTTGTTTCATTTAGCGCCAACTAGGGCAAAGAGTTCGATTTTAGCTACACATTAATCACAGCCGCTTGCACAGCCCCTTTTTACAGGGGGGGG
>JAOUZG010019115.1:56545-85402 GCA_026289955.1 Argiope argentata | reverse complement strand
TAAAAGCATGCTGTTTTAAAATTGAATTGGTAACTCTTTTTTCCATTTAAAATAGATCCTGAGATGATATTTCTGAATTCTTATAATGAAATCTTTAAATATTATATGAGTTGATTGAAAATATAAAAACACTTATTAACCTTAAACTTCCTGCAAAACTAAAAATAATAATAATGTAAGAATTGGACTTCCCCACATTCTTTGACATACTAAGATTTAAGCTTACAAATCATATTTTTTTTTCTGATTGTGATCTTATTTGGCTTAATTTTATCATTTGTGTTTTTGATTTAATACTTTAACTAATAATATAATGTTTTTAATATTTTTCCAACAATTTTATGTAACTTGAATTATTCTTTTAAAGATATATTTTTCTGATTTTATATTCTTTACTTATTTTTTTTATGCACCAGAATTTGGAATTTTGGACATTAGTATGTTCACAATGAAAATAAACTATTTTTTTAAATTATGTTTTGATTCTATGGGATTGATATTGCTTAGCAGTGACTTTCAAACAGAACTGATTACAACTTTTTGTCCTTGATTTTAACTCTTTCATTATTAAAAGTATGCTTTTAAAAACTTTTTACTATTTTATTTTTAATTTTGGTTCTATATTTCATTTCAAATGCAAATTTTTCTTGTTTTTCACTTGTGAATTGATAACTTTAAAACTGTATTTGTCTTAATGCAATATGTTTTGATATATCTTTTCTTTGTTTTATTTGAATATTTGTCATTACATAGCTAACTCACAAAAACATGCTTTTTTTCATACATAGGAATGTTTTCATGTCATAAATGGTGGGCCAGAAGAAACGGCTGAACTATTAAAAGAGCAGTTTGATTATATATTTTATACTGGCTCTACACGTGTAGGACAGATTGTGAGAGAAGCTGCAAATAAACATCTTACACCTGTCACATTAGAACTGGGTGGAAAATCGTGAGTATAAAATCAGCATTTGTTTGTATAAACCTTCTATTATTTCATTAATCTTATTCTAATTAATTTTTGCTTAAAAAAACAGAATAAAACTAAGTTAAGGTATCTGTTCTTTTATTTTGTTGCAAAAAATTAATTCATATATTTTTTTACCTATTTCTTCTACTTAAGAAATATGAAAACTTTTCTTTGATAATGAAATATTGCCTCTAAATTAACTTACATTTTTTTAAAAAATTCTATGAAAACATGAATAAGCCTTTTCATCGATAAAAAGACTTAATGGATCTACTTTTTGAATTTCATATAATTTGTAATTTCGTAGAAAATTACTTAAGAATAAATTTAATATACTAATTATTTTTCTTTTTTGGAAGTAGGAATCTTAATTATTGTGATTTCCAATTCAGTGTTTATTAAATTAACCTAAAAATGGTTAATTTCTTTTGTGGAATTAAGAAAAAAGCATTTCAGACCTTTTTATATGTGAATAAAAATATTAATGTTAATTTTTTCTCTTTATTACCTTGTTATTCAACCTAAAGTAATTTCTCTTTGAGAGCTAATTGATAAAAGTGATAATGCTAAGGTCTTCTCTGGGAAATATCTCCTGTCCAATTGGCCACTAAATATTCTGAAAAGAATGAATTAATTGTATTGTTGCTATAAGGACTGAGTTTCAAACAATATTAATTTTTTAAATGTGTATACTTCATTCAGAGTGTCCAGAAATTGCAAGAGTGTCTACTTTTTATACAATAAGATAAACTAACAAAAAGTTATCAAAGACTATGCAAGTAAAATTTAATTATTCCCACATCATTGCATTTAATTTAACTTAATCCATGAAGGGGATTTGTTCCTTGAATACATTCATGAATTTGTGAATCTTTGTTTAAAAGTTCTAAGTATGGGTAAATAAATTATGGTAATAAAATATTTTTGAATTAGTTTGAAATATCATTCCAAGAAGAGTCAAGCAATATTGGAAGCTATGGAATTCATTTACTTTTGATATTAATATCATCTTTCATTAAATTCATATCTAAAATTGTGAATAATATTTTTTTTCTGGTTAGAGTTATATCCTACTAGTTGTTCATATGTATGAAGAGATTTCGGAGCTTCATTTTTTGTTGTTGCTGTTTGTTTATTCATCTTCTCCCAACGCATAAAAATTATATCCAATTTTGTAAAATCAAAAGCTTTTCCAATAGTAAATCTTTTCTTCATTTTTTTCATTGTATTCAAACAGTATTATGCTAATTTTAAAAATATGTTTGATTTTTACATCATATTTTTTTACATTTTTTTAATACCAAACCAAAAACATTTATACTTGTAAGTCGAAGTTCAACTGCCGAATTTTCATTGGTTGTAGATAACTATTTCATAAATGCAATCGTCACCTTGTAATATGCCTCATTTTTTATGTATCACTATTAATCTCTTGAGAGGACATAAACCAATTTTTATATAATTATTTGAAGAATTTTGTCTTTGATATACATTCATAAAACTAACTATATATTTGGTGTGGATTTTATTTTGAATTTTTTTTCTTCATATATCCATTATTCTCTATACAATTAATAATTTTGTTACCATAATTCTCCTGAGTGAATCACTGCTATAACTGCAATATTGCCATATATTTGTTTGAGTTGCTTTATTAAGATAAAATATATTGCTTTCTTTTTTTCAGTTTGAGTTTTCTTTCCATAAATACAGCAGTACTGAAAGTTCCTATTTTTAATGTTTCCTTCCTATCGTTAAAACTCCTTATAATTTATGAATATTTTATAATTAAGATATAGATTTCTGGCAAAATGCCTATGGACTGATTTAAAAACTCCTATTCTTCAATCTTAATATATATAAATTACGTGTCACGTTGTTTGTCCGCGATGGACTCCTAAACTACTTAACCGATTTTAAAATAATTTACACACCACTTTCAGTTTGATCCAACTTAAAAGATAGGATAGTTTATTTTTCGAAATATCAATTAGTTCGGGAGAAATTAATTAAAATCCCTTAATTTCTGTGAAATTTAAACCTGTAAAGTTACTTTCCGAGTGAAACATGGCCTTCCGGAGCAGCGATCGCTCATGAGTACCTTTTCGTCCAGTAAAACCGCGTTTTTAAAATTGCCATCGTTACGCGTCCGTTCAACTTATACTCAATATCGCTGTGGAATCGGATGGACTTTTTTATCGTAGACCACGGAGGTATAATTTATTTTACGAAATATCGACGCAAAAATTAAATATCGATTTTTTCAAAAAAGGTCAATTTTGACGGGTCTATTTCTTGAACGGCCCTGTAAAATAGACGCTCAACTGGAAAAATACAGAAAATATGTTTCCTGAAAGACAATACGATGTAGTATTCTGCAATACAATTTAAAAAATCGAATTTTTAAAACTGAATTTTTGGCGAATTTTTTAACGAAGAGGCGAAATTTCGCTTTAATATTTAACTACGCCGAAACTTTTCAAGATAACTTAATCAAATTTTTTTTACAAAAAGTTCAATAAAATTTTCAAAGTGGTGTGAAAGATTGTAAAAATCTGATAGAAAATTGCGCATTTAAAAATATTTTTGTCGTTTATTGTATTTTCTCCTTCAACATTACAAATCTAATCCATTGATAGATAAAAATGAGACTAAATTATTTTTTTTGTATAATTTGGGATTGCTTTGGCCCACCCTGATCAATTTTGAAAACAATCCTGCAAAAATTACGCGTTTTAATGAATTCATTCCATGTTTTCCACCTCACATACTTCACCTGAAAGTTGGGACACCAGTAATGCTATTACGAAACGTTTGTCCACCTAAATTATGCAATGACACCAGACTATGAATGACTAGCCTTAATAAGTATGTAATCGAAGCTACGATAATTACTGGATGTGCTCGAGGAGTGTTGGTTTTAATACCCAGCAGTCCACTAATTCCATCGGACTATCCTTTTGAATTTAGAAGAGTGCAGTTTTCTGTAAAAGTTTGCTTTGCAATAACTGTTAATAAGTCACAAGGACAGACATTAAAAGTATTAGGGATCGATTTAAGAGAAGACTGTTTTTCACACGGACAATTTTATGTAGCTTGCTCCAAAGTCAGTTCATCAAGCAGCTTAATAATTTTAGCACCAGAAACCCCCCCCCCGAAAATGCTGTATACAAAGAAGTTCTTGCTTAAACATAGGTATAACAATAAAATGTGGCTGGCTTGCGTTTATAAAGAAAATCAATACTTTAAAAGGATCGTTAAGGACAAGGGCATATATATAAGGAGTCCAGGGGCACCGGGACCCTCCCAAAATTAGAAAACATTATAGGTAATAAGTAATTATTATAGGGTATTTTCTTAACTAGGTGCGCCAAGCACTGTTATCCCCTACTAATTCCATTACCCGAGCAATGCCGGGTGCGGGAATGCTAGTATATATATATTTTTTATTTTGTGAGTTTTTAACTGTGTATTTGATAACTAGAAATCAAAATGGTACTTACATTTTTAGACAAATGGTTCATGGTACATTCATATAGAAATGAAGCATAAAGATATTTTATTTTATTATGGCTGATGATAAATATATTTTGATATCAGAATTTATAAGGAAAAATCTGTTTCTTTTATAAATTTGCTTATATGCTTTCTGAGATTTTACAGTTTAAAATTGACATGTATCAATAAATTTATTTGCATGGATATCAACCATTATTTTGATATATGAGTTCCTTATACTAGAAGCTTCCTTATACTAGAAGCTTGTAATTTCAGTTTAGGAATTAAGTAATTTCAACTTGATAAATTTTCCTTTAATAGGCATGTTATTTGTTTTTCTATACTTATATTCTAACCATCTAACTTAGAAAATATATTTTATGATTTTCATTAAATGTAAAAACAAACAACAACAACAGCAAATGTATATCTAATCAGAATCCTTATTTTTACAGACCAGTATACATGGATGATACCGTAAATCTAGAAGTTGCATGCAGAAGACTATTATGGGGAAAGTGTATAAATGCTGGCCAAACATGTGTAGCACCTGATTATTTGATGTGTACTAAAGAACTCCAAGAAAAATTAATACCTGTAATGAAAAAAGTTTTAAAGGAATATTTTGCAGAAGATCCCAAGAAGTCACCTGATTTTGGTAGAATCCTAAACAACAAGCATTTTAAGTTAGTATTATAAAGGGAACAACATTTTTTCTTTTCCTTTCAAAATGTCATATACTACTGATGTATATAAAATAAAATGATATATTCTATATGTTTGATTAAAAAAATAGCAATGTAAGTAAAAAATTTTTACTATGATTATATTTGAATTAAAATACTGAGATTATAGTTTTCTTTAATGATAAATACTATACAATAACAAGTTTAGAACAACAAATAATCCGTTTCATTTTTGCTGTACACGTTTTATTGGTTGAATTCTTGAAAAAAGCCATTCTTTTATGGTATGTAGAAAATAGAAATAAAGTTGATGTATAGCTGCTGAATCTAATTTAAAGGATTTTAATATATGTTTGAGGAAGTTCATAGAAAATAAACTAATTGATTGAAAATAAAATAAAAATTACTAGCAAGCAAAAAAAAAAAAACTGGCTATGGAAAAAAATTTTGGGAAAAATAACTAGCTTATTGCAAAACAAAAATAGTTTAATCTTCAAGAAATCCAATGCATTTTTTAAAAAATCATATCAAATAATTTTTTAAAAAATTATATATGAGTGTTAAAACAGGTGAGTAATATTATGGACATGATTTTTTATTCATGGCAAATGTTGTGAAAATTATTTATTGGTTGAAATAAGAAGTTAAACTGTTATTTTTTCTATATTATACTTAAATTTATGGGTATTCGTATAGTTATAAAATACTTAATAAATATTTTTTTACATGAAAAAATATATAAAATATATATATAAAAATTTTTTACATAAAAAAATATATTATTTTTTTTGTTATGTTAAAA
This sequence comes from Argiope argentata, assembly GCA_026289955.1. Lineage (NCBI taxonomy): Eukaryota > Metazoa > Arthropoda > Arachnida > Araneae > Araneidae > Argiope > Argiope argentata. The sequence goes on along the minus strand of JAOUZG010019115.1, from coordinate 79,446 downwards.
AAATTATTGAAAATTAGAGTGAAGTATTTTTAATTTGTTCTAATATATTTTAAAACATCTTAAAATATTCTCTCTCTTTTTTTTTTCTTTCTTATTTTAGTCGATTGTTATCATTAATGAAGAAAGGCACAATTGTTATTGGAGGTGATCATGATGAAGATACAAATTATATTGCACCAACTGTCATCACTAACATTACGCCTTCAGATCCTATAATGCAAGAAGAGGTTTGAAATTTTTAAGTGTCAGCCTTATAAATGTTTTTTAATATTTCCATGATGATTTAAATTTTGGTACATATATAATCATTTTTAGATTATTTTAACTGTGAATAAAAAACTATGTAATATATATACTAATTTGACTCTGAATCATTAAAATGTAATGTCTGTTAAATTTAAAGTTACAATAATATTTATGATATTTCTGAAGTCATTTTTTTCTCTTTGCAAATAGGTATTCGACATACATATTTTCATGTATTTTTAGAACATAATTTAAAATACTGTTGTATTATTTCTGATATTATTTAAATATTTATAATGTTTAGATATTTGGGCCTCTTTTTCCTGTTGTTACTGTTGATGGTCCTGATGATGCTATAGATATAATAAATAGCAAGTAAGTTTCAATTTTTATCTTTAAAAAATCATTAATCTGTCTTTAAGTGATAAATGTTTATTTCTTCTCCAACAATTAACTTAGACTTCTTACAAAACTTCAGTAGATTTTTTAAATATATATTTTTATAATTATATTATATGATAAAATTACACATCATGTATTGATATGTTTTATGTTAAGTAATATATTCAACTAGATAGCACAATAGCTTTTTGACAATATTTGGAACAGATTTCTTATCTATAACAAATCAAATATTTTGTTCTATCTGTTTTTGATGTAAATATTAATTATGTCACTTTAATGTATCTAAATAATTTTCAAATATTTTAAATGCTTAAATAAGATAGCAGATGATAAAATTTTTGTTCTTAGGTGCAATTTTTCCTTTATGTCTATAACTCTCTCCCCCATTTACTGATTATTTGAGAAAATGATATGATTTAAATTATTGTATATTTGGAGTTTTAACTTATATTCTATTCCACGAAATCTTTAAAATATTTCTTTATATTTCTTGTAGGGATAAGCCTTTGACATTGAATGTTTATTCCAAGAAAAATAGTGTTATCAAAAAATTTTTAGACAATACATCCAGTGGAAGTGTTTGTGTCAATGATTCAATTGTGAACCTTTCAAGTAAGAATGTTTATATATATATATATATATATAGCTTCATTGTTTCTTATAACAATTAACATTTTAAAGTTTTAATGATTTATATTTCATTATTATATTAGCTAATAATTTATTTTTAAAATTATTTAGTTGATGCCTTACCATTTGGAGGAGTTGGTAAAAGTGGTATAGGTGCATATCATGGAAAATATTCATTTGATACTTTCTCTCACAAGAAAGCAGTCCTTGTTCGAAACTATGCAATGATTGGGGAAAAACTTGGAGAGTAAGATGTTATTTATTATTCGTATTATAATTTTTATTTCCCGGTATATAAAATACATAGAAGGTGTTATAATTGCCAAAGCACAGAACTATGGAATTTTAATGAATCCATTATTTAAAATTGGTTTTTAAAAAATAAAGAAAAAAAGGTGAAAAACAGACTGGAATGACTATGATGTGTTTATACTCACACTCATAGAAAGCCACAAAAAATTTAAAAAATTGTTTTATTTAAAATCAAAATATGGATCAATGCAAATTTTTTGTAAATAAATCCATCAATTAGAAGATTGACATAATGTGAGAAGTATTCATATATAACAGCATACATATGTGAACCATAATTAAAAACCTTAATGAGCTACTGAAGTATTGCATGCAATTTTTATGCAAAAATTGTAAATGTGTAAATTTTGAACCAAATTTTATGAGAAATGAGAAGCTTAGTAGAGAGATGTGATTGTTATTGTAATTCATAAACAAAACATATAAATTTTGGATATATTTATTAGTACTAATATACAGTCAAAAGTGAACCATTTTTATTCACATTTCATATAATGTAAAGGCTATTTAGTAAAAATATCAAGTATTTGTACCTATTCATAGCTAGTATTGATTTTTTTTTAATATGGAAATAAGACTTTTCATTCTATCCATTAAAATCTCATTAATATCACTGTATATGGTCAAACAAATTTTATTTATTGATAGTTTCTGAAATTTTAATGGAAAAGCATGAAAATTTCAAAATTAGAAAGCAATAGACATTTTCAGTTGGACAGTTTGCAATTTTGGATCTTATATATATATATCCCTTTCAAAAATATTTGGTTGCATGGTACATGTGTAGTTAGTTTTGATTATATGTTACTTTTTTCAGCAACTTTATTCAACAAAATATATGAGATTTTCTATTTTTTATGACATTGATTTTAATATTTTAAATGTAATGTAATGTAAATGAATGGCAATTGCAAAATCTTTATGCCACTAACTTCATAGCTGTGAAACATTTTTATTTAAAAACTTTGCATTTATTCCTCACTTTTCCTTCACCTTATTAAATTCATATTTAATTGTTCTGCAAAAAATGCTGAAATAAGAAGTCATTAGCGATGATTTTTTACATTGATTTTCTTTCTATCAATCATACGTAGTTTTGGAAAGAAATAAAAATAATATTTCTCTGTTACTGATCAAGTACTTATGTATCTTTGTATATAGTAGCTTAATATATAAAGAAGATGCATAACATATAAATAGTTCTAAATTATTCTTTAATATCTTTATTAAAAATGTTATTAGCATGTAATTCAATACTATCAATTGTAACAAACAATTTTTATAACAAATAAGCTTAACTTTTTTGTCTAAACCTGCTTGTTTATACAATTTTATTCAAATTTAATAGCAATTTCAATAAGAATTTGTTCTAGATTTCTTTTTTGAGACATTACATCCCCCCCCATTTATTCTTAATTTGTGACTGTACTCCTACATTCCTCCCAGCTTCCTTTATTCACCTCAGATTATTTATTTCTTCTCTATAGTATTTTCTTTGTTTCTTATTCATTTTAATTGTATTAGTAAAGGAAAAAAAAATATTTTTAGGGCTAGATATCCTCCTTATTCACCTACTAAAGAAAAATACTTGAAAAGACTAATAAAGAGACGGCCAAATCTTATTCCACCACATATGGATTATGTTGCTATGTTTGTAGGTGGTTTCTTAGCTGCCGTTCTTGTTCAAGTTATATTGCATGTAAGTTTTTAAAAGATTTAACTTTAGTATAGATACTAAAAATGTGAAATGATTATAATAGTTTATTACTTTAAAAATTGATTTTTTTTTCAATTTCAAATATTTATAGTTCATTATATCATCTAAATAAGCATTTTGAAAAGAAAATAAGGCTATTTACATTTTATGATATTTTGTAATTATTCATATAAAATTTCCTTTTTTTATTGACAAAAAAATGACTAATCATCAATAAAACAGATGGTATAATTTTTTTTTGCTGGATTTAATAAAGAAAATGAAAATTTTCTTTAAAATTATCATTCAACTATGCCTCTTTATAATTATTTTCTTTCATTTAATATAAAATGAAATGACATACAAAGATAGGCATTGAAACTAAGTAAACAAAAATATGGAAAAACATTAAAAAATTATGCATTAGGAAAATTATATAATATAAGCAAAACCATGTTACGGTGAGAAAAAATAAGACTTTAAGTTGTCATTACATGAATTAAAGGTTTATTTTTGCAATTATTACAACAAACACAAAGATTTATTATCTTTTTCTACCATTTAATTGCTTTATAAAGACCAAAATAAATTATCGTAAAATATGATTCATTTCAGAAAAAAAATTGATTACTATTTGGTAAGTTTATGTGCTTTATTGCAATCATACCAGAAGCTTCATTTTAAATTATTACAAATTTATTGTATGCATATTTTAATGTTTTTGTTGCTTGTGCATTTATTATTTCGAGTTTCTTTTTAGCAAAATTTTCCCTAACCTTTCAAATCATGATCAAATACATATAATATCATCTAAATACTTATTGTATGTTAATATTCTTTGACACTCACAACTAAATTATAGCTCTATAGAAAATATTCTTGCCTAGTTTAAAAGTAAAATTCCTAAATCTTTTGCTTATTTTGATTTGTTATTGAAATTTTATTTATGCAAAAGCTTATTTTTTTCTTCTTCCTTTCTTTTATATAGTTTGCCAAAATCAAGTATTTTTAATAAAGTAATTGATGGAATGCAGTCTCATTTTGACATGATTTGAATAAGTATGTAAATGTCTATATGTAATGCAAAATACGTGCATACATCCTTATTCAGTTCTGTGATATTATGTAAAAATTGGAATCTAAACTATCATTTTCTGACCGTGCACAATGTTATAAGAGAAACATAGCACAATTATATACAATATGAAAGACTATTACAAAAGAAACATTATGTTTAATGAAAAAATATATGTATAAAAAATCCATATGATATTTTTAAAAAAATTGTTTGTCAAGTGATTGTTATATGTTGATTTACTTTAAAAAAGTCATAAAATAATTTCCTTTAATGTATATTATGTTGTTTTGTATATATTTTTTTAATGTAAAAACTTGTTTTTTCATGAAAAAATGAAAATAATTTTGTTTCGTATAATAAATACAATTATATAATAAGTTGCATCTTTCATTCTTGAGTGTTTGATTATTATGATTATATTACATGTAACTTTACTAATTCTAATTGCCACAAACATATCTATTTTTAATTATACTTTATTTGTGAAAATAATAACAGCAAACATTTGTAATAAAATGTTAACTTTTCAATAGCATCATTGTTCTCTATTTCAATAATTCAGAAAGCAGCTGAGTCTCAGTTATTTGAAATAATATATTTACTGTTGTTGGATAGTACAAAATGAAAAGTAGGACCCCCCTCAAAATTGCTTTATAGTAAATTTTCCAAAATGCACACATTATAATAGAAGAAGTTATATAATCAACAAACTAATCAGCTCAGTCTATCTTAATAAGAAACCAAATTAATTGTATAAGTTATTTGGTTATTTTAATTTGTGACAACAAGTCACTGTAATGCCACTTTATTGTTATTCCAAGTTCAAACACTGAAATGTAGATTTAAAAAAAAAATTTTAATAATAAAATAACTATGCAAAAAATAAATATAAAATTATTAATAGATTGAAAATAAGTTTCACTACCAAAACAATCCAAATGATTTGGTTGTCTCTGATAAAATTAACTAAATTGAATTTCAAGTGCTACGGGTCCATCTGACCGGTATATTCTATACATAACAAAATAAATTCAAATTGAATAATTGGCCCACTAAGTAAAAACAAAAGTTCTCTATACAATTTTTACATTACCTTTTTATTCATGAAAATGATGTTAATTTTAACTAAATATTGGATAATAAGGCTGTTTTTTGATAAATTAGAATGAAGTTCATCTAATTTTTGTATTGACACACATATATAATTTTCATTTATTAATGGGAATCAGAATCCTTTACTGGTATTTGTAGATAAAAATGACATAATAATGTAACATGTACTGATTATATTTATTGTGGCTTTACTAAAATGATTCTTAAGATGGTATAGGAAAACTTTAATATAAAATGTGTACCATTTATATTAAACTTTCGAACTGTCAAGTTGGAAAATATGGACAAAATTATTTAGCTGTTTTTATAATGCAAAGGGCATTCAACTTAACGAAGCTAATTTCAACGGGGTGTGTGTGTTTTTTTGGAAGAATTAATGAAATATAGAATTTTAGGAATTATTTTCTACTATATTTAGTTTAACTTAATATATGAATAATAGTAAATATTAGCAATTATTACTTGAAAATTCTTTTAAATGTATGAAGTATCTAATCATGTTAATAATAATAATTAAGATTAGCTTATTTTCATTGATTATATTCTAAGTATGACATACACTTGGGCAGAATTTTACTAAACGATTTTAAGAATTAGTATGGTAAGCCCAATAGGGAAAGTTGAAATAATATTAAATATTTAACAGGATATATTTTGAATATTTGAAAAACCAGCCAATACCTATTAATTAGAAAAACTATACATCAATTTTATATATATATTCAAGGAGTACATAACAATTTCAATTTATAAATCATGACTGTGGAATAATTTATTAATGCAGTTAATAATAATAATAATAAAATATATTAGTTTTCCTTTTGTAGATTAAAGAAAACAATGTTATAAAACATTTACAGTTTATTGCCATGAAAATTCAGAACTGGAGAAAAATTAACATTTTAAAAATGTTGAAAAAATAATCTTATTTATACTGTTATTAAATTATACATACATTTCTAAAAAAATCTATTCATAAAATAAAATTTGTTATGGCACTGTGTTTTATGTGTATTAATGAAGAAAATAAAATGGTAGTGTAATTTGGGTTTTTAAAATAATTTCTTATTGTTTTTTTAATATTGATAAACTTTAAAAATATTTTAACTCAATGTTTAAGTTTGCCATACATTATGATATCACATATATTTTGTTTGTTGAGTGTACTCACATCATTACTGCTGTATAATCTATAGATAATAAAGATAAATGTGGTTTTGATGCTTTGCAAGTGAGGTCATAAAACTTACAACTATTAGATTTGTTACAGATACTGTGGAAATCAAAAATATAAATTTGCTCAAATTTCTTAAATTAAATGTTAAATGATACTTGGACACCCCCTCCCCCTACAATTCCATAAACATTAAAACACACACACACACACACATATATATATATACCATCTAAAAAAATCAACAATACAAAATTAATTATTATGCAATTTTTTGCCTTATTTTAAACAATAGATTTAAATGTGGCTTTGAAATTCAAACAATTTTCATTGCTTTATAAAACAAAAAATTGCTTGATTTTTTCTTCTTATTGTTGAAAACTAAGAAAGAAGGGTTTTGTTTGATATCTATATAGCTTAAAGGATTTTTTAAAAAAGAGAGAGGGGGGGATCGTGCAGTATTGCACAAATTCAAAAATAAATAAATCGTGTAATTACATTTCAGCAAAATTCACTTGCACAATGAAAAGAGATTACACAAAGCTTTTGTTTGACATCAGATGCTTCTTAAAATAGCCTATTGAAGGGATCAGAGACATGAAGTTATGCGACAGACATAAATGAAATTTAAATACAATCAATATTAATAATAAGTCAGCGGGTCATTCAAGTTGGTTATTTAAGAATAAATTATAAAAATAAAATAAAGATTAAAATGAAATCTGCTATGCATATTTCAATGTATCATATCAGAACATAATTTCTGGAATGGCCAAGCACCAAGTGCTCATGCAAGTTAAAAAACATTTTTATTTATTTTAATTGTTTCATTGAATAAGTCACTTTAGTATTGCAAACGATAAAAAAAATTGTCAAGGATTTATTGTTTTAAAAAATATCACATTTTCTATTTATTTCATTTCATATAATCATATGTTCAAAATTATATTTTTCTAGTTTTTATTTGCTGTAGTAATTAACATTTTTTTAAATGCAATGGCAATGGGTTTTTTAAAGTTGATTTTTTGAGACGCTCGTTCAGATTTAAAAAAAATATTTTTCGCCTTTGGATTTTTGTTGACACCAAAAACCTCATATCAAAAGAATTCTGACATGATAATAGCATGGTTATGTTTTAGGTTAATTCAGCTTTACTGTTTCAAACAAAAAAAATTAAACATTTTGTGATTAAAGACAATTCTTAACCTTCTTAAGGATATCATACAGAAATATTTTTCTGCTGTTTGAAGATAGATTTCTTGATAATTCAATTTTTCTAGAAACTTCAATGATGAAACTCAAGTATAGTTTTCTTTTTTATTATTATTATTATTCATGTGAAATTTACATAGACTTTAAAAACATTTACAAAATGCATGCAACATCTAAGTACATTGAAAGATTTTTTTCTTTGAACACACAACCTTTGACAACAAAAAATATATTTAGGAATAGCACTTAGTGCATGCAGTATGAACATTGTAATACATATAAGAACCACAGTAATTAGATCTGAAAGTTTAACTCGTAAAACTTTGATAGCACATTGAAATTCACAAATTGTAAATCACATTTATAAATACACATAAAATTCACTAAAATCGTGTTCAGTTTTTTTTTTTTATGAAATTGTTGTGTAAGAAATATTTAGCATCTCACAAGAATATAATAGTAATTTATGCACGGCAGGATAAGGATGATCAAAAATGAACATGAATAGTAGAAAAATTTATGAACAGCAATTAGCTAACATTTCTTTTAATAATACTTATATCTAGAAAGGAACTAATAATTATTAAATGCAATTAATTATTTTTTAATAATTTATGAATATCTAAAAAAATACTTTTCCAAAATTGTATGCATAAAATATTACAGTTAATAGATAAAATTATTAGATTATCATGAAACAATTATATATATATTTAAAGAAAAAATTTCTTCTTAAAAGCTCAAAACCTGCAAATATAAATACACTGCATTTCAAAAGTTGTTTGATATGCTGATTTTTCTCATGTAAAATACAATTTAAAAAAGAGGAGAAAAAAATCAAGGGAAAACTGTACATACCATATCAAGCACTTTTCACTGAAAATGTGATGTCCTCTACAATTACGAATGATATAATAGGTAACACTTTCCAGTAAACATGCATTATCATCCCTAGTTAAGATGTTTGAAGGGATTAGTTTTCAAATGCTCAGAAAGTAAATATTTTTTTTATATTTAAAATTGCAAATGACAGTACTATGCAGTAGTCATAAGGATTGTAGTAGGAAAATTTTCCAACATGGTATTCCTTCATCAAAAAACTTCTGAAGTAGGACTTGAAAACAGTATTTGAGAAATTGTATTTGTCATAAACATGATATGGTACGTATTAAATGGAGAGCAATATATTTTTAACATTTCCAAAAATTCTCCAATACATACAATTTTTCTTCCCAGAATCAGGTATATTGTATTCACAAATACGTGTACTTTGACTAGAAATTTGCAATTTGTAGAATACATATTTGAGAATTATTACAAATGGGCAGGGAACATCCAATATGAAAGAAGTGCAATTAACAAAGGTTCTCTATCCACATCTTTGTAATTATGAATTTTTTTCTATATCTTCAGCAAGAGGGCAGGTTGTTGGACACAAACATTAGCAATATATCAATAATTTGCTTAAATTATGGCAAAAATAATTTTTTCATTTAATCTTATCATGGAGTACAGTTGATTTTAAAATATCAGCATCAAATTACTAAAATTGACTTTCATGTTCCATTGCAGTAAATATACTTCCTGTAAACAGCACTTCTAGTAAATAGTACACAATGAGAACAAATTAGAAGTTTATTTTTGCTTCTACAGGAAGTTAAACCAGTATACACACAGTTCAACATATTTTTTAAGCTATATATATTTAGAAAGCGGCAGAGTGCATTTAAATAGAGAATAATTGTATTATACAGATAATATAATGACACATTATAAATCTGATAACATTCAACAACAACAAAAGAAAACTTCTTGATTATCAACAATAATAAATAATGTACTCTATACCTTAAATAAGAGCCTTGCCAACAATTTATTAAATAAGATAAAATTCAAACAATAAAAATTAATAATATTTCTATTTTTTGATAAAAATTAAAAGTAATAAATGCATTTTTGATCTTCAATTTCAAATAGCACCACAAAAATGCATTAAATTCATGTGTACAATTCAAAGACTTTCATTAAAATTAATTTTTAAAATTTATAAAACAGATTTTGTTGTAAAAAATAAAATTATTCTGAATAGAATAAAGCCATAAACAAACTTGAATATAACATACAGATCAATTTAGTAAGCTATACAATAAGGGGGAAAAAATCTTAAAATTTGATACATATGAGAAAAAATATACTAGTAAATAAAACAGTGATGGCATTTATAGCTAACAACAAATGTCTTAAAGTGATTAAAATAAGTTAAAGAAAAAGAACTAATAAAAATAACTGGTAACTCATAATTATAGAAATTTTTTAATCATGTGAGAAAAATGTTGATTTAGTATTAAGAAATAAAATTACATTTTATTATAAATTTTATTTATCATTAAGGAATGCATATATGTTTATTTATTATAGAAAAACAAATTTAAAAGATTCATTGCCCAAGTTTTATTACCTTTAAAATGTCTGCTTTTTTTTTAACAAAATAAGAAAGCAATGTGGAAATAAGGGCATCTCTTTATCTTTTTTATTATTATTGATGTTTAAGTGTTTGTTATAAAGATTTATAATGAAATATTTTCTTAAAGGAAGAAATATATTTAGATGCATAAAATAAATTAAAAATTTCTATAAACATGCAACAAAAATAAAAGTTTTCTTAAACTAAAATTTTAGGAAACAAAAAGTTACATGGATATAGTAAACAATATAAATAAATAAGATACTAAAAGCAAAAAGAAATAAAATATGCAAACCCTATATCCATTTCAGTCAAGATATTAACAAAAACCTATAAATAAATAAGATAATATAGCTGAGCTATAAAAAAAAAAATCTGACCACTAGACATGACTTTAATAATACAAAATCATTAAATTAATCAATCATTTAAATAGTGAAAACATTCATAGCTAATAATAAAAGTTTAAATGTGATTAAAAATACGTTAAAGAATATAAACTAGTAAAAATAACTACTAACTTACAATTATAGAAAATTTTAATTATGTGAGAAGAATGTTGATTTAGTATTAAGAAACAAAATTACTTTCTATTATTAATTTTACTAAACATTAAGGAATATATATATGGTTATTTAAATCTTAAAAGATTTTATTTGCTTCTTTTTAGCAAAACTAGACAGTTATATGAAATAAAGGCATTATATCTTTTATTATTGACATTTAAGTGTATGTTATAAAGTTTTATTCTGAAATATCAGTAAAGAAAGAAATATATTAATATATTGAGATACATAGAATAAATTAAAAATTTCTATAAACATGCAACAGAAGTAAATATTTTCTCAAACTATAACTTATGTAGGAAAAAAGCTACATGTTCATAATAAAAAATATATAGAAATAAATTACTAAAAGCGAAAAGAAATAAAATATGCAAACCCCAAATCCATTTCATTCAAGAAATTAACAAAACCTGTAAATAAATAAGATAATATGGCTGAGCTATAAAAACAAACTGAAATAAAAAAACAAAAAAAAAAAAACTTATCATTAGGTATGATTTTAATATTACAATATATATATATATATATATAATTATTAATCTTTTTCCCACAAAATCTTTATATATATATTTTTCTATATATATATATATATATATATATATATATATATATAGGATTTTTAAAATAAATAATATCAAGGGAAAAAAACATAATAAAGAATGCATGAGGAAAAATGAAGGAAGGATACTTTTCCATAAGATGTAAAGAAAAGGAGCAAAAAAGCCGCAAGAGGAATAAATAAATAAATTTATCGAGCAGACAAAAGATAGCAGACTTTTTAGAAACTTGCCAATACTCTTTTATAGCAGTATATGTTAAGTTTCATAGTATACAAAATGAATTTTTAAAATTCCAAAACCTCAGCATGCAATCAATTATGAAATGCAAGTATGTTTTGTAATTTTAAATAATATTACAATTTTCAATCTTATTTATTTACTTTTAACAAATATTTCCATAATTAAGATGAAAAAATAACAACAATGACTACCTAAGGTAAATCCTAGAATCATATTATTACCAAAAAAAAAAAAAAAACTTTTACAGTATTAAGCACCAACTAAATCGAAGCTGATATTTATGCCCAGTAATAGCTACAGCCAAAAAAACCTAAATATATTTACTAACAAAACAATGTAATATAGTATCTAATGACTATGTAAGCTTTACCATTCTGTTCTAATTTAAAATTAAACAAGTGAATACAATACTCTATATCTAAAAAGGACTAGAGGAATGTTCAATGAATGAATCCCATATGAATATAGCAGAAGTGACTAGTATTTCTTTTTTAAAAAAATAGTTATATGTTTCAGTAAGCAAAAAATAATAAATGACTCACAGACTTAATAATGAGTTCCTTTTAATTCCAAATTTGGTTCTTCAAATGACTTTATGATAATAAGTTGTATGAACTGTTTTAATAAAAATTCAATAGAATCAAAATTTAGTAGTTGTATTAAAAATATATAGAAATTACAAATGCATTATTTTAATATGAAGAAACAAAATATTATATCATGTTTCCAAAACTTATAATAGTATATCACGTAACACTAATTAACATATACTACATTACATAATAGCTTATAAAAAAGGTAGGGAAAGAATTTAATCAAATTTGTTAAATTTCTATTTTTAAAAAAGCAAGCATCTAATTATTTTAATTAATATTTTGAAAATAATTTTAATTTACAATTTGAATGATAAAAATCATTAATTAAATAATATAACTATATTATATTTAATTTTTACCTTTAATAAATAAACTTGAATAAAAATGTATACTCATTATATTTAATAGAACCAGTTTCTTATAAACACTAAAAAATTTAACAATAATAAACTAAGTTTTAAAAACGAACCTTCACAACAACATAGATATATTATTCAAATTTGAACATAACTACAGATAAGATTCTATAAACATCAAAGAGAGAACAAGCTAAATATCTAATATATAAATCTGAATAATTTTTTAAGAAATTTTCTTTCATTCTTTTCACATTGTAGTAGTATATCATTCAGAAAGAACATTTTTAAATGATACAGTTAATTTATGCATAAAGATCCTTTTTACAAACATTTTGTCATAAATAAATAGCAATTAGCACACAACAGTTATCTGAAAAATTATTTAAGCATGTATTGCTTACTCATAATCAATAAATATTCAATATATGGAACTTTTTAACACCACATTACTTTTCATCCAAAATGATAAAAATTTAACATTTACAATTATATAAAAAGGGAGAAAAAGCTAAAGTGATAAGGGTCCCAAACACTATAACAAAGTTCCATATTATTGAAATCTTTATGTTATTTATGAGTTCAGTAACAACAACAAAAAAAGAAACTTTAGTTAAATGTGCAACATTGAACAAACAACCATAATTTTTTTTAAATTAAATATTTTTGTCAAAGTTATTTTTAACTTTATATGTTACATTATGCAAAAATTCAAAATAACAAAATTAATATTTTATGAGAGTAAAAAGGAAAAAGATTTTAATAAATTAAATAATGGATCTAAGATCATCATACTTTTAACAAGAAAAAATCATAAATATCACAGATGAAATTCAAAATAAAAATTGCAGATTAGACTACATAACACCTATGTATAGAATAAATACATAAAAAATCTAGCCATAGAACAAAATTTTTAAAAAATCAAATCTTTTAAAAATATTAATTAAAAAAAAAGAATAAGCTAATTCTTAAAAAGAACAATAAGCTCCAAGTAAATAGCATCTTGAAATAATGTTCATTTTGATACTAAATAAAGATAATGTAATTTTTAAAGATATAAAATATTATATTCAATAAAATTTCAATCTCATAATGATTCTTTTTTATGCTTTCATTATCAATATAATAATATTGATGTATACTAAAAAACACTGCAGTAAAAAAAAATAATGCAGTAAATAAATTTTCAAACATTGGCTAATGAATTCTTAAAAGCTAAACACTAGCTTTTTAACTCAATTAAAAATTATCAGAAATAGAAAACAGGTGTTTATAATTATTTCCATAATATTTTCTTTTGGACTCTGGTATAAATAAAGTATTTGAAATCCTTTTACAAAATTGCTCATACATCAAAATAATATAAATAATCAAAAAATTATACTTATTACATAAACAAAAGAAATTAAAAGTACTTTTAAAAGAAATTATGCAATACTTTTTTTAAACTCAATACACTTATCCTTTAAAACTTGTTCATATGTAGGAGGAGGAGAGCTCTGATCTCTAGAATCAGCAGGTGCAGAAAAGCTATTTTTGGCGGTATTGGAAGTTGAGGGCAAGTTGGAATCTGCATTCGCAGCAAGTATTCTTCTCAAAGTTTCTGCACTTTGAGCTTGATTAGCAACAGAAGGATCCAATGCTTTTTCACACAACTTACAAAAAATAAGCAACAAAAATGTAAGACCCAATGACAGAATTGTAATCACAATCCAATGAAAGTAAGAAACTTTGGCACCTTCAATCACATAGATATCTCCAAAGGATAAAAACAATGCATAGGTCTTATGAGCTGGGCTAGTATGTAAATGTTGGCAATAAGAACCACAACTACAACGATGACTTTGATGTTGGCAAACACATAATTTTTCTATAGCCACAAAACTTTTGCAAGCAGGTTTCAAACAATAAGGTGCCTTCAAACCTTCAGGACCCACTCTGATGCATGAGTAAGTTCCAACCTCTAATACATCATTTGTAATATTCAATTGGACGAGATCTTTCAAATACATGCAAGAACTTTTAACACATGAATCACCAAGATTATCTAAAGGAGTTACCTGATAACCACCATTTGTCAAACATTGATCATCACTGAAACATATAAGAAAATTATTCTTATTAATCTTTTCAGATGGAGGAGCTAGTTCAAAATTTGGCTTGCAGAAAAAGCTTCCCTGACAATATTGTAATGACTTAATGGCAGGTAAAAAGTTATCGGTAGAAATATTGTACTGCTCATCGTTTTCAAAAACAACCGTCTTGTTATTCGGTTCTAACATGCAATCACATTCATATCTGCGATCTACTGGTGGGCAAAGTGAGCAGGAAGAAAGAGGCATAAGAAATAATAATATAAATAACTTGCAGAAACATAGCAAAGAGGTAGCCATAATGAAACTGCACAGAAGGGAAAATTAAAGCTTAATAAATATAATTCAGTTTATTTCATATTGCTTATAGCTTCTCTCAGTTTTTGAATCCATTTTAATTTCAAACACATTCCTTCTTTTTATTAAACTCTGACAGATGGTCCTAACTACCTCGTTCCTGTTTATCACTATATTTTTATGCTAAAAATAAACCTGTTAGAGTTGAGAGAACAATAGCTGCAACAAAATGGAAAAGAAGTCAATCTGAGCCAATCCGAGAAAACAAAACTAATAAATATTTATTATATTTTATCAAATAATTCACAAAATTGTAATTTTGCTTCTTTAAAAAGCATTGAATGACACATGGACAGCTTCATTTAATGTTTTACGATAATAATTTATAGTTTCCGCATTTGCAGCGCAGTACCCATTTGAATTGCAGTGAAATGAGTTCTGGTTTTGCTTTGGTATTTGCGTAATGTTGTGATTCTGATTTGTGTACATAATATTGACTAAATTTCCCTCAATTCTCACTTGTCCTTCATAATAATCTGTATTGTATGTTTGAGACTTATTAACTTTATAGATGCTTTGAGATCAAGAATTATATCCAATGACAATAACGAATAGTTATGTCGCTTCAGAATGGTTGTAAACCATATTGTACAAGTGCATCTTTAGAATTATTGTTTATTATAAGTATAATTTATATTTGTTTATCATTTTCTGAGTCTTACAATTTTTCCAGTGATTTTGAAAATAATCTTTTCAGAGGGAAATCCAGCCTTAATGGAGAGAAATCCCTCCGATTGTTCAAAAGAAATTCTGGGAAGAGATGTGTAAATACTACCGATTGTTCTTCAGAAATACGAGGAAGTTTATGCATACAAAATACATGCGTTTGTCCTCAAGGGTATTTGCCCCTTAAAAAAGGGACTATAGGATGTTTTCAAGTCGGGAAGCATCTTGGAAATTTTTGTAATAATTCAGCTCAATGTGGAGAAGAGCTTACATGTAAAAACCATGTTTGCCTTTGTCCAGAAGGATTCCAACTCTTCCAAACTCAGGGCACAAATATTTGCCTTCTATGGCACAAACCTACTCGATTGGTTGATAGATGCCGATTGAATGAAGATTGTACTCGTCATGATCCAAACACTATTTGCAAGAAACGCTGGTGCCAATGTAACAATGGATATCAGCTATTTGAAACAATGCTTTTTGGCCGTAAACATAAATGTTTTAAAACGTATCGGTTCCAATGTGTTAATTCTGCTCAATGTTCAAAACTAACTGAATCTCCTGATCAGCACTGTATGTGCTTGTATGGATTTTGTCATTGCATTACTGATATGAATTTTACTTCATTTGATATACCAGGTTGGGGTGATAAACCTAACTGGTACCAAAGATGGAAGAAAGATCTCATACTTGCTACTCGTTTGCTATTTATTACTGTCATACTTTTCTTCGTTCCCTGCTTTATATATGTGACACTTGGTATGCGGGAGCGAAGCCGGCAGTTGTTTTCTCAATTTGTGCAGCCTTCGAGAAGTCCTGTTATTCATTACTCCCAGAGAAGAAATAGCCACTTAAGGTCATTACCATCTTATCGTGGCTTGCCTAATATGGGAACCCTAAATAGTCGAAATATGGGAGATTCTCACCATGTAGAGATATCTCTGCATTCCAGTGGGGTTAATTCAAGATTAGTGGATAATAGAGCAAGACTTTCTCATCTGAGAGGTTGTGAACCATCTAGAGACTTCCCTAACTCTCGTGGTCTTGACAATGATGCAAAAGAAGAAGATCCTCCACCTTCATATGAGGAAATCATGCATAAAGAAACAATACCTGAAGAGCCTCCACCACCATATCGTGCACTTTGAAAAACTTAAGTGTGCTTTGTGAAATGTGATATAATTTCACTTTGATTATTAGATAATTACTTTAGATTCAATCTTCAGATTTTCTACTTTCTAAATTTTTAATTTATTAAAAATGCTTAAAACTTTATTGATTTAATTATCTTTTTATCATAAGAATTATTCCTCTTATTGACAGGAATTCTGGTCATTGCAAAGAAGTAAATTTCGTACTCTTCAAGTGAGATGAAAATCAATTAAAAAGTCATATTATGAAGAAATCAATATGTGTGAGAGGGTTTTCATAATCGATGGAAAGTATATTTTTATTTCTATGATTAGACTCTAAGTTAGTTACGCTTTGACCAGATATCCTATTCATGACAAGTGCTGTGCAATAGTAAATTGTTAAAAGAAGCTTTTTCAAGAAATATTAGTTATGTTTTTTAAAAATTCTAATGCTTATATCAGATATGAGAGATACAAATTCTTTTTTTACATAGCAAGAACAACAACAAAATCATATCTTTATTATATATTACTTCTATTTTACAAAGCTGTTGTAATGTGATTATTGAGTGAAAAAAACTTCAGGATTCATGATCTGAAATATTTAATTTTGGATATTATGTTTTTTTTCTCTCTTGTGTAGCTATTTTAATATCCTTAAAATGTGATATTTATTTTTTGTGTAGTTATTACAATTTAAAATTCTGTCATTACTATGTTTATACCCCCCCCCCCAAGTTTTTCTTATGTAATATCAATACAAAGAATATTATATTCTTCATTTTGGAAACATTTTTTTCCCACTTCATTGCATTTTATGTAAATTAAAATGCTGAATCAGTTTTTATAAAAAAAATTTGAGCATGAAATGTTGTGTAATTTCTACCTCTCAGAAAATAATGGTTTTTCCAATTGCCCTCCCCCATCATTTCTACTTATTTCTTTTTGATTTGACAGATAATATTTTCTTTTATATAAAAAGATATTATTATTTTTCAAGTAAAAGACCAAAATCTCAATTTTAAGGTATGTCAATTTAAACTGGACATGTTATTAAATGAATAATTTACTGAAATATGGATATTTTAGTTATTCAGTAACGGAAAATTAATGGAATTAGAAGTTTTTAAAGAAACAAATGCAGATGACAATGAAGTATATGTCTAAAAATTGAACATTTTGGACGGACTTATACATGAATTTTGTTGTCCCTTTCTTTTCTCAATTAAATTTTTTAAAAATTTATGTGTACATTTTATGGTCCTTCCTTTTAAAAATAGTTTAAAAGTCAAATACAATAATGTAGTTGTAATAAAAATTTATTGATTGTGCTGAAAATATATGCATAATATTATGGTATCTAACATTAGAATTAATATTCTCTAAGCTAATTAATCTGCATAAGATGTGATGCCCTTCTAACGTGGTTTAAGAATTGAAAAATATCAAAACATTGGTGTAGTAAGAGGTTTCTAGAGCAAAAATCTTATCCTATGACTTGCTCTTAATGACCTCAAATTAATTGAGTTCCATCATTTTTTTGAAATGTACTAATATTTTTGCTTATTTGTTTTAAAACTGCTATGTATTTTTCATATCTTTCTGTGTAATTTTAATATATATATCTTGTAAAAAATGTATATATAATTTTGAATGAATTTTTAACGAACATTAACTATACAATAAGATTATAGTAGTAGCATACTTTAAGTTGAAATTTCTTTCCAGTCTGGAAAAATTAAATGATGATTTTAAAAATGTTATTTTGTGATAATTTATGTTTGTAAGCACATAACTTGCCTATTTTTAAAGATTACCTTTAAAATTAATTTGTGAAAAAATATCTGCATTTCTAAAATTGTATAAATTTATTTAATGCACTCTTGTTATAAACATCTCTTAAAATATTTGCTTATTTCCTTCTAACTTGCTGAAAAGAAGATTTATATAGGGTTTATTTTCCTATAGTTTGGATTAAATCATGACCCAATTAATATGACTTACATACTTTATATTAAATTATAGGCAGTCATTAAATAAACCAAATTTAATTGATTTATTCAGATCAAAAATCTTTCCACTAGTTACTTAATTATTTTATGTTCTTACTTCAGTATATCATTAAATATTATCTGGAAATGCAAATATTTATAATAGCTTAAACTGCTATTCCACAAAGGATTTTAAAGCCCTGCACATTTTTGTACACACAATAGGATCAGTTTAATTCCTTAAAATAGGGATGAAAGAAAAGACAAAAGATGAAGAAGTTTGTATTTATCAATGGAGACTTGCAGTTTTATGAGTTTTAAACATTACAGGTAATTAGTAATACAGAAAGAAAAGATACTTGTGTATTAAGCCACCAATCTTTATTGTTAAATTTGAAGACGTCACCAATGAGTTGCTAAACCACCAATAATGGCAAAAACAACTGCCATTATTTAAAAAATTGTGCAAACCATAACTGCTGCCTGCCATTTTGTTTGTTTCACAGAAGATCATCAAGCGTTTTTTCTTTCCTGTTTTTTTTTTTTTTTTTACTCGTTAAAAGGATTAAAATTTGGCATTTGCCTGTCAACAAAAAAGATGCAATAACATATTTCTAAAATTATGAAATTATTCCATCTAAAATTATATGTTTGAATGGACATGAGATGAGTTTATTCATGAAAATGGATAATCAATGTCTGTGTAATATATCAAAGAGTTCTTGTCACCTAAGTAAATTGACTCGAGTTGGTTGGCAGTCGTTGGCACATCTACAGTCTAATACATAAGTACTAATGTACAATTAAGGTTTAAGGTAATGTAAAAAGTACTAATGTACAATAAAATATTTTCGAACAATTTTTATTTAATATAAGGGGTATAAACATTCATTTATAAAATATAGGTAAAAAATTTCTTTTCTGAAAATTTGATAATTATATTTTTACCAAATAATAATGTTCTTTTTATAATAAAATGCTTCTTTAAATATATGTTAGTGTTTTTCTGACAATATTTTAAGATTAACAATAGCGGATAATCCAAAGTTTATTCTATTTGAAACATTTTAATTTCATTTAAGGAGCCTCTTTGAAATATTATAAATATTATCTTTAAAATACATTATATATTTTTATACATATTTTGATATAAAAAATACATTAATAATTTTTTTATTTAAGTCTTATTATTATTTTTAAATATATAACTTAAAATAATAATTACTAAAATTTTCTTTGTATCTCTCCTGAAAGTTTTTTTACCATTTGAATTAGCCATATTAATTTGAAATTTTGAGTTAAAATAAATTTGGTCAAAAACACCACACTACATTCACATACACTTGGAGGAAAAAAATTGAACTAAAAATTTTCTAATTGGGGAAGTCAAAGTTGAATACAGGAAATGTGTCTATCGTTCTACATCTCATCCCTTTATGAGATGGAATCATCAAAATATGGTAGTTTCAGAATTCGTTGAAAAACTGTACTTATAAATATGTGCATAGAAATAAACTTTCTTATTATGTATCAAAAGACTTAAAATAATTTATTTTATTAATATTATTTTATGAACTTCTGACATAATTATTTCATTTTGTGTTATCAGAACTCAGGTATTCATGCAATTATGAATTTTTAATCAAATTATTATAGATGGCTGGATAGTAATAGTGGATTTCTAAAAAAAAAAATCTAAAAATTAGTTTGACAATTTTTTTAAATTTTTTTTCTTAATTTTCTATAAAAAATAAGAGAATATTAAGATTTTTCCTTAAAAAAAATAATAAAGATTTTATTTTAGGTAACTCATTTTTAATTTATCTCTGCGTATGATATACTTTTTGTCTTCTGTCAAAATTCTTTGAAACACATTGTTTATTGATTTAGAAAATACGATTAAAATAGGTTTTGTGTATGAACAATATTACTGAATAAAAATGATTTATTATTTATCCTTGATTAGGTGCAAATACTTTTTAGGTTAAATTGCATGGCTTTATTTTTCATTCCTTCTTGAAATCAGTAAACAATACGCTCTTGGCCTTGAAATCAAAATTCTAATTTCTTATATTGCTGGGCTTGAAGTTATATTGTTGTTGTTTAAACTGCAAATTTTAAATTTTATAGTTGCTTAATAGAAATTGGATTTAATGGTATGAAAGAATTTCTTTCTTCCTTTTTTCAGAAATTTTCAATATCCATTTAAAATTAATTATCTAATTTTAACGTGTTTTTTAAAAAAATAATTTCATCATAATTCTTCTATTCTGTAATGTTTTCAAGGGAAAAATATCTTTGAGTGTTATGACAGAATTTTGAAAATATATAATTTAGACTGTAATAAATATGTCAAAATTTAAGATTGAGATATTATTTGAATGGAATTCTCTGAAAAATTGCTTTGCCTAGTATGAAGCATAATAACTGCATTTAATAAAGGATTAATATAAAAAATGTACATTTTTTTTTAATGAACTACAGGTAAGTTCAGTGAGTCTTATTTGTACAAAAGTTACTTCCGAGAGCCATGCTATGTTTAATAGTAGTAAGAATTTTCATCAACAATGTAATAAAAATTATCAAACATTGTAATAACTGTAATTGTAACTATACTCTATTACCAGATGTGCTAGTTTATGAAGGTTTTCAGTTTTATTTTATAGTTGACATGAACTTCTTAACAGCAATGATGGCATTCTATTCTATAATTATTAAGTGCTATTTAGAATATTGAGAATTTAGGATAGTTTATAAATTTTAAATGAAACAAGCCATTTTTAAGTGTATATAATCCTTCTTCCTTCCATCCCATTCAGGGGGAAAAAATAACTGCATTATCTGCTTGCTTGACACTGAACACTTACCTTCATTAATAAATATCTTTTTTACAAGTTCATAGATATTTATTATATTTTAAACATCCAAGTTCATACATAATGTTGCTAATATGTCACTTTAATCTAAAATTTTATAAATACTGAAATATTTATTCTTATTATAGATACAATAAATTCATTACTCTAAAATGTTTCTTTTTTTATTGAATTTTTCTTTAATTTATGTCTGAATTTTAAATTGCTTTAAAAAATATAATTAGATTATTTTTCAGCTAAATATGAGTGGATAGTGAAAAATTAAACCACTAGAATTTCAATTTACATTAAAAAGCAGCAGAAAGTGCTATTATTTTCAGCTTTTTGTTAGTATCGTTACTGAAAAAGTAAAAAATAATTACTTTTGGAATAATTATATTAATATAAGGATTGTCATATATATTCATATGGATACTCACTTTAAATATTGTGTATGATTTCTGTTATAAACAATAGCATATACAAATAATTATATTATTTGTTTCTATTTTCAAAACATTACTTTTAAAAAACTGAATTCTTATATAAGGATTATGAAATTTAAATATTTAATTGGCTGTGGAATCAAGAATAATTTGCTTGTTGTTAAAAATTAATAATGCTTTGAATGGACATTTCTGTATAGTACTAATTACATTGAATAATGTTGTGACAATATATCATCTATTCAATTTATTTATTCTGAATAAAAATTCAACTATTTATTATATTGCAAAAAAAAAAAAAAAAAAAAAACATTTTAAACTCTCTCTCTCTTTTTATTTCTCATATAACAGAATTTTTGTAGCTCATCAATTTATTTTGAAACTTATAAATGAAGGTTTTCTTTTATTTTTTTAATCACAAATTTTGCAGCAAAACAGAGAATTTTGTTTTAAATATTCTTTGTGAGTTTTTTTCACTTATATTTATATCTAAATATGAACTATTGATATTTGTTAATGAATTATCTTTATTAATTGTTATAAACTATAAGTTTGGCTTGTATCATTCAAATCTTATAATGAAAATTTATATTAAAGTGATTTGCATTTAATCTGATTCAATTTGTATATTTGACAATCTGCTTTCAAAGCTTAATAATTATGCAAATAGCATAAAAACTACTAAAGTGAATTAATAAGCTTTTTTTTT
>JAOUZG010019115.1:9353-38310 GCA_026289955.1 Argiope argentata | reverse complement strand
ATGAGTAAATAAATCAGTTACAGAATGCTAATGAATTGTTTCAATGACTCTTAAAGCGATAGATAGTTCCATCCGAACTGTCTATAGAATTAGTATTTCTTCATATAATCTACGACTTCCACAACACTGGTGGCTATATTAAAAGAGTATAAAAGCTTTATTCCTGCATTAGTGACGTGTTGATTCTTATTACAGTAAAGCTCTCATATATCAAATTTTCACAAACAATCTATATTTGTTTGCAACCATAATTTCTTGAGGAATTTTAAATTTTTTAAAATAGAAAACAGCTTTTGTATATTGAATTAGTATTCTGGCATACATTTTATCGATACGTATTGCCACCAAAAGCAAACAATTATTTTTTAAAGAGAAGAATAATGAATTTAAACTAAGAAAATAAATAAATAATTGTTGTGTCCTTCTTTCATCTATGAATATTTCATGGAATATCGAAAATCATTTACGAAGAAATAATCAATATTTACGATTCAGTTAAATGTCTTTACTAGCTTTCAACTTTTATCCTTTTCTTTTCCTGTGATCTACTTTAAATTCAATATATCTTTAAATTTCTTATAGTAAGCAAAAATCTTTAGACGGTATTTAAAAGCCTCAAAACAGTTCACCATAGTAAAAAATATATAAAGAAGGATGAAAAGAAAGATTTGTTATCATATTTATTTAAATATTTTTAACATATATTTGATACTTTAATTATTTTAGTAATTAAATAAATGTAAGTGTTAAATATTAAACCTATTTTAATCTTAAAAAATATTTCTTCTCGTATGCTTTTAATTAAAAAAATATTAATATTTTCAAATTTGTATTTCTGTATATTAAAATTTCCATATATATATCGAAATTTTTCATTTTTCATTGTAATTTACGACTTTTTTTGTATAGAAATTCGTCTATATATCATCAGCCTTTTTTAATTTCCAGTGTCCGCAAATTAAATTAATCCCAAAATAAGATTATTACTTCCAAATTTTATGTTTTTCCGAGCTTGTTCAAATCTAAGCATCTTCTTAATTAGGCCCCTTTCTTTTTTTGAAACATATCTTCTTGTCACCTCTTAAAATATTACTAAATTGATACATTAATTAACAATGAGAACTTTAATATTTAACTTATTGATGCCAAATTTAAATAGAATCTAGTTTAATAGTTTATTTAAATTGAAATTTTGATGCTGATGTTAATAATTAATATTTAACAAACAAACAGGGGGAAAAGATAAAACATTAGCTTATATCAGATCAATCAATTCAAAATTATAGTCACTTTAAATGATAATTAGAATCTCTCATTTCTATTTTAAATTCCTTTAAATTAAAATCTTTTCTTAAAGTTTCATAAAAAAACTGCTTACTTACCTTACATAGGGTTTAAATAGCAATTTTGGAAGATTCATTTTTGGCATATTAATGGATTTTCCCCATCGAATGAATGTGATTAAGAATCCTCTGAAAAAGAAAATAAATAAATAAGCAAAAATTAAACTATTTTTTTCAAATATAACGAATTCATGCATTCATAAAAGATAACGAATACTGATCACTAGAATTTTGATTTCAAAAATATATTGAGAACTACCTTCAGCTTAATTATTCATATCCATTTCATTTAGATCATAAAAAAGTTTAAATGAAGATAAGGAGCGACAAATAAGCAAAACGTTTAAATTACAAATCTTAAAGAGGGTTACTTGCATATAATTATGTATAACTAATTAAATAGAATTCAGGTAACTGCTTCCTTAAGTACACTGCTTGAGAATTGCTAAGGAACAAGTGATTTATTCAAAATTACATCTCAGGCAACTGACCAAAAAAAATAAATTCAAGTTGAGACGGTGTGGTAGACCAGAACTCGTCATCTGTGTAAAAGACATTGCATGTAAGCTCATGATTCCTACGAAAATTCATGATTCATAGTGCAAGATGTTATAAAAGTTGTTCTCTGTAATTCTGTTTGGTTCTTGCAATAATTGAGAGCAGTATGCCAGAGAGTCAACAAGGAGCAAACATTGAAGAGCAGTTAGATGACTGGAAGCAGGTCAGAATGTCACCACTGTAGCTACTTCAATGGATGTATCAAAGAATGTCATCTCACTTTTAAAGAAGGTCGCTGAAGGTGTAAATAGTGCTTTGTAAAATCACTCCTGGGGTCATGGTAGGAATACCACGCCTTTAGAGGATTGCTATGTAGCCATCGTGGCATAATAGAACAGAATTTAACTCCTGACCAGATAGCTGCAAACCTAGGAACTGCTACTGATAAGCATATATCTTCAAGAACTATATCACGACGATTAAATTAGTTTGTATAGTATGCATTGAAGCCTGTTCATTGCATCCCACTTCAACCACGCCATCGTCGTGAGAGATTACGCTGGTGTAAGGAATATGATGGTTGGGATTATCCAAAATTAGTCTGGAGTGATGTTCTCAGGTGAATCTTGTTTCAGTGTATCAAGTGATTTCTGTCACCAATACGCAACAATTTGTTAGGGGATGTGATCGGTACAGACCAGGCGTGATGATGAGGGCAGTAATCATGTACAATGGCAAAACACCGCTTCACATTTTTGAGTGAGGAAGCGTTACATCATAACGATATTTCATAGAGGTTATTATGGGTCATGTTTATCCTTTTAGAGAGTGTTGTAGGTCCAGACGTTTTGTTTATGGATGATAACGTGTAGCCTCATAGAGCGTTAAGGTATAGGCAAAGTGAAAATATTGTCCCTATGCAATGACCTGCTAATTTTCCCAACCTAAATTCAATTGAACATACTTGAGATGCTCTTGGTAGACGTGTTTCACAAATAAACATCCCTACATAAACAGCGCAAGGGGTCAAAATCACCCTGAGACAGGAGTGGGACAATATACCCCAAGAACTTCTCTATAGTTTAGTGGAGAGCACCGGAAAAGGATGTGTATTATGTCGCTGGTCATCATACATACTAAGGTAATCATCGCTGCATCATTCTGACCTGAAGATCTATTTTTGCGGCTGTTTGGTCATCCAAGGAGAATCTTTATTGTTTTTAAACTATTAATTCTTCCATGTGTCGGTATCTGCATTATTTTTCACTATAACAAATGCACAATCCTCCCTACTAAATATGTATTTAGTTTCATTTCTTCAATCATTGTCTATACATAATTGTTCCGAATATCGTAAGCAATTGTCAAGCAGTGTAGTATCATCTAATGACTTATAGATGGCAGAATATGAATTTGAGATTATTCAGATATTGAAATTTGATTGAAGCATTAGCAACCCATTTCTAAGAGTTGTCTCAACTGTTTAGGTCTGAGGTTTTTAGACCGGGATTTGAGATAAAATTTCAAAGACACATATGCATCTCTCACTAATATTACGAATTGTAAAACTGTGATTTGGGTTCAACTTCATCGCCAAGACATACAGAAGCAAAAAATAAATAAATAAATAAAAAATAAAATAGTCAATACACGCACGCACACACACACAAAACAATTCGTGTCGAATGACAATAAATGAAGACAAACAAGGTTTTTTAAATCAAGGATCGACTGATGAATCGAAAGAAAAGGGGTTTTGAGCGCCTGTCTTTAGCATATTACTCCAATCTGCCAGAACCAGAAATTCCTTTTCATTATAATCATCCAATTTAGTTCTCATTTGCATAAATGTCTAAGTCTTTTATGCTTATAATTTGCATAAAAATTTATTTCATTTTATAAATTGTTTTTTGTTCATGAAAACCTCCTTTTCCCCTTTAAAAACTAAAACACTAAAAAAATTACTAAAAAAATCAATACGTTGAAGATGAAGCGGGTCGTCATAGGTTCAATTTCTAGGAAGGGAAACTCAATCTTCATTCACAAAGTTTGGGAATTTTAATGGATAACTCTAGAATTTACAATTCAACTTATATCACCAAGATTACCCAACATTATTATATTTCTAATTCAGATTTTTGGTTGTTATTTGGAGCTTTACTTATTAGTGAAACCTTTTATTATGCTTACTAAACATCTTCTAGTTTAGAATGCCTCACAAATGATTCTTTTAAAGATAGAATGGCCAGAAATTGAGACAGGGATCAGTGTTAATTGCTAAAATTTTTGCTATGCTGAAATTTGGTAATGTTATTTGTATAACATTTTGTATTATTTGAGTAATTTGATCCTTGATAATTGTAAAATGAAAGAAAAAGTTAATTTTTACACGAAATTTCATTGGAACCATCTGATAGAAGTCCATTTGTTTTTGTAGTAAGAGGACTTTTTTACTTTCACCTATGCGAAATTTAGAGAAAATATTGTAATCGCAAAAATAAATAAATATATTTGTTTAAAAATGAAACTCGGGATTTTGACAAACTTTCACGTTTCAAAATTTCCTGAGTTAAAAAACAAGAACAAAACTCTATTTGAATCTATTCTTGTTTAGCTGTGAATACGATAACTAAAAAAAATGAGTTAAAGCAAAGGAAATTTGGTACATGATCAAAATAGTATTTGTGAATGGAAATTACGTATTTGCAAGATTGCGAATTTTTTTTCCATTTAAAGGAAATCTGTTTGGTTGGTTGTACGAGTACATAATAAATGATAATTGAAAAATGAGGAGAGATTGATTTATAAACAGACTTAGCATCTAAAATGTAGATTCCACGTTTCAAAATTTCCCGATTTCAAAAAATACAAATTTGACTCTATGCTTATATAACTGTGAACACGATAACTCAAAAAATATTTGAGGTAAAACGAATGAAATTTGGTATGTGATCAAATTGGTATTTTCAGATTACGAACAAATTTTTATCCATTTAGAGGAAAACTGTTTGTTTGGTTGCACTGGTACATATTAAATCAATAATTGCAAAACGAGCAGAGTTAGATTTATTAAAAAATATTTAACATCTAAAATGTAGATGCCTATGAGATTTAGAATCAATTCTGACAAAGAGTTGTATCTCAGAAACATAAAAACATGATAAATGAAAAACTCAAAAACTTAAATACACGAAATTTGGTACGAGAATTTATAATTACCATTGTAATTCTGTGTCAATTTTTTTGTTTGTTTCATTCGATTGAAAGAAACGCATCTAAAACACTATATTTCGAATACTATCAAACGTATACCAAGGATTAAACACCAAAAAATCACTGAAGATTGCATGATAGGTTCAGAAAAAATGCTCAATTCCCGTCAAAGATCAGTAAGTTGCCAATATTGAGCAAAGCATTTTCAACGTTACCTAAGGCCTCTTTTTTTAGAGATAACGCGAGAAAGTTTAGTAGTGTTCACTGCCATGGACTAATTTGAATAAGAATACTTGATTATGAAATTTGGTCTAAAGGTTTCACAACAGTTACGCAGACATGGTCAATAAGTTTCAAGTTCCCTGGGGATTCATTAAAGAAACATAAGACAGTTAGAATAGGATGACTTAAAAATGCTTGCAAAATAGAATATGTAGAAGACGATAAGAAACTGATGTAAATCATTCACCAGAGAAAAATAGAAGGAATATTGAAATAAATTATGTATATTCCATAGAAGTATTTATAAGCAGGAAGGAATGTGTACTTGGCTTTTGCGTGGTTATATTTTCATGGCCGTTTGCGGAATATCCTTACACATTTTTGGAGTTTTTGGATTTGTTTTCACAATAAGAATGACGAGAGATAGAATAAATTTGAAGAGCTTCACTTCTGAAGAATGGGTCTTCCAGTTTATGATTATTTAATATTTACTTGTCGTCAATAATAAATATTTAAACTCTTTTGTTATTCAAAAATAGCTAAAATACTCTGTCATATTCATGTTTTTTTTTTCACTTTTTCGCTAATCACTGAAAGGTTTTTCCCCCATAGGTAAATGCTTGACGATTTCTATAAATCTATTTTTGGTATATACTCTCTGCCACTGGGATAGATATTGGAAATCTTTGTACCAGTATTCTCATAAAAATTTAGAAAGCATAATTTAATGTTAAACATTTTTTTGGTGATGAAGCGGGACAATGTATTGTTAAATCGATTGGTTATCGGAATTGGAAACAAATCGGTTTTACTTTCAAGTATACAAATCAAAGAAGTGTTGCATTCATTAAAAAATATGAGCTCGAGATTTTAATGAATCAATTCCAGAAAGTACACTTTTGGTATTATGTCTGCCTGTGGACTTAATAATTAAAAAAGCGCTTTGATATAGATGAGTGAATTTTGGTTTATAAAATCAGGTTAAAATTTTTAGGAATCCATCTAAGTTTTAATGAAATTTATTATCAGGAAGTCTGTTTTAGTACAAGTTAACGCGATAGCTAAAAAACGAAAATAGCTAGGTAGATAAAATTTGGTACATAGTTTTCCTCTTTCCTTTTTTCATTCCAACTTTCATTTTCCCCAATATATTCCTTTTTTATTTCTGTAAGCATTTAAAAATATATACCTGCCAAGTTTTGAAGCAAATCCATTAATCCGTTGACCTGTTGTCATTTTTTTTGCATTCATGTAAATGCAAAAACTCATAAATGCTATGACTTAAATAAATGAAATTCAGCGACTTCATCTTAGTTTTATGTAAAATCTCGGTGTCAATAGATCGGCAACAGCCATTCAAAATATCTTTGAAATGGATGGCACTTGCGTATTATGCCGTCGATCATTTTCGACAAATCAAAAAACGGTCGCCAATAGATCGCCTATGCGACAAAATTTATTTGTCACATATGCGAAAGCATTAAAGAATTTTGGCCACAAAAAGGAAATTTGGCGTGGTTGGCGGATCGACGGTCTAATACGTAAGTACCCAATGGATTCAATATAAGTGCTATGTTAAATATAAGTGCTACAAATCTATATTTCTTATTATGGTTACCAAAGCCTTGGAAGAAATTTGCGCTCTTACCCAAGATGTGGAGGAAGAGCGATAATATCTTTGATGGAGAGTACATGGAAAGTTTCAGAGAGCTGACTAACACTGATTTACTTAAATATTATTGCTATATTGTGGAGAATAGATCATTCATTTATTATATTACCAATCTGTGTGAAGCATTTGGATTTTCTTTAACTTTTTTTCTTTAACAGTTTTTCTTAACAGTACTGTAGTCCATTCCGACGAAAAGTTGTTTAATAGCATGGATTTAACAATGTTAATAAAAATGATGAACTAAAATTGGATCATACAAAGTTATTTTAAGCTATTCCTGTACAATAAACAACTTGCATAATTGATTATGCGTACATTAATTGAGCCAGTTCTTGAGGCTGGTGATTTTATGGATTTCATTTGGTGACATCTCCGGAAAACTAAAGGTGACGAGACGATTATGGATGATACATCTAGAAGTAATGAATTTCATACCAAATTGGTAAAATCAATACAGTAGTTGATACTGGGGAATTTTCTTTTTTTAAAAAGAGATATAATGTAAAGTGAGGGAATATTTGTAAGACCTTCTCCGAAAGTGGAAGAAGTATATGAGATAATTGATGAGGAATTACCTAAAAGTCATTAGATTTCACATGACATAAATATTTGTGAAATCAGATCGTGTTTGAACTTGTGAAATCAGATCGTAATTTTTGTGAAATATTTGTGAAATCAGATCGTATTTGTGAAATCAGATCGTATTTTTTTATTATTTTAACTATATATGTATACTAAGCAGTGGTGGTTTTTTTCAGACTACAGAGCAATTCT
Organism: Argiope argentata; assembly: GCA_026289955.1. Taxonomy (NCBI): domain Eukaryota; kingdom Metazoa; phylum Arthropoda; class Arachnida; order Araneae; family Araneidae; genus Argiope; species Argiope argentata. Next base: position 30,588 of record JAOUZG010019115.1, on the reverse strand, counting down.
AACATCCATTTTTTTAAAAAAAGTTATTCCTTCTTTTAGTTGTCCTTAATATATATTCCTTGTTGAGAATTAAATGAATTCAAATTTTTACAAAAAATAAATATCTCGTTACATAACTGCAGTTTGAATACGAATAACCCGTTATCATTCAGAGAAACTTCGACATAAAGGAAAATTAAAAACCTATACTGCACAGGGAACATTGCCAAGAGAGTCTGGTCAAAATCGATCTGTGTACATGACAAATAAGAAGACATCAAGGATAATCAGCATAACCTCCGGAGCTGTGATGCTCCCGTCTGAATTCTCATCATATGAAAACTTAAAAATTGACACTCTACTGAGCTTTTCTCGTCGAGTTTTTCTCTTTTGAACTAAACTAATAAATTCTGAATCACTTTTTGAAAGCATTAATTAGCACTTATTTCTTCTCTTTCTTTTTTTCCTTCATGTAAATTATTCAGATAAATGCAGAAGTTACTCATATAAAGGAATCTATCAATATCCTGAAATATGTTTTCAAAACAGCTCTTCTCCATTCAGAGATAATGGAGAAAATTAATCAAAATCTAATCTTTAAGAACATGAAATGAGAAGATCTTGAAGAATATGTGTATAATAATAATTTGAAGCCACTTCTTATTGGCATATTGATATAAAATGAGGTTGAATTGGAACGCTTCAGAAATAACTCATACTGCATCAAGCGTATCTGCGTTTGTTAGTCACCATTGATTTTATGTATATTCAAATTTGAGATCTGAAATCAACCAAATAAATTAGTGGTGAATGAGTCAGAAGATTATTTATAACTGAGATAGATATTCATTATCAAGCCTTTAACTGATATGATATTAAGCAAGATATATAGACACATCATCTATGAAATATCAATAACGGGAGAATTTTTGTATCATGGTTAAAACAAGCTTTTGCAGTGATTTTATAATTAAAAGTTAGAAACCAGCTGTTTTGAAATACTTTTTTCATTTTCCATCTTCTTTTTATAGGGCTTTGGTATAAAAATAATTTAGAATATTACTTTTTAAAGTGAATTGGTAGAAAGAAGAGCAAGTTGGAGAAGAAAAGGAAGAGAAATATAGAATAAGTTCTGATTTCCCTTTAATACAAGAATTTTTAATAAACTGCATTAATTATTTCAATTATATCATTGTGAAATATATACATTCAAAATACATTATACAATAATACATTTTAGATGTTATTTATGTTAAATTATTGAAAAGGATGATAGTTCTTTATATAATAAATGAATGTGAGGAACACAAAAGACTTGCGAAAAAAACTTACGCGATGAAAAAGTAGTTCTCTACTCCATTTGAACCATTTGCAATTAATGAGAAGGAAAACTGCTGCATGTATTCATAATAATTTATAACACTACCTGAAAGACGAGAAAATAAATTTTTATAATTTATTGAGATCCATTTTATTCACTTTAATTTCAGGGTAAAAAATGTAGTAAATGCAATTTCAGGGTAACAAAGAGAATAATTTTTTGAAGAATATAAAGATACATACTGTATTTGAAAAAGTAGAGATGATTGTACATGAGATACGTGTGGCCCAAAACATTGAAAACAACCGTGAGTAAGAAAAGACCTCTCATTGTTGGCATGGGATGATTGTCCTTGCTGACGTCCATCAGCTTCTTTGTACTGCTAATCACAGATATGGACTGAGATACATTTTGTAGCACTCCTGTTGAATGAAACGAAAACAAGAAAATGATTGTATATATTGAAATTTTAATGAAATATTTATTATATGTTTACATACATAAACAAATATCTTTGAGAAGGGGTAGCCTGGTTGGCAGAGCATTGGACTCGTACTCCTTAGGTTACGGGTTCGAAGCTCACCGGCCGAAAGATTCTCCGAGTGTGTGGTGATTAGCGCTCGTTAAATCTGTTCGTGGTCGCAAAGTCCTCCATATCGAGAATAATATCACTGGGGGTACTGGGTCAGAGGTGTTCGTTCTCTGTTCCTGGTCTAAATTACGATCTGAGATGTATGAATGACTTTGCATGAATGTAGTCCGCCCCCTAAAAGGGTTATGACGTGTGTGTAGCTAAGTTGTACTCTTGGCCCTAGATGGCACTACTTTTAAGAACAAAGAGACACATTTCTTAGGCTTAAAATCCGCTGATCGTATCAGTGGAGGCTTGTTCACGGTAAGGGCTAATAGTCACAACGACAAAATATCTGATCCAGTGGGAATTCCTATATTTTGTTAGAAATTACTCATGTATTATTTGATGAGTTATAACTCATTAAATTATAACTTAAGATAATTTATTATCGGGGAAATTGAATGACGAATCAAACCAGAAAAGTAACAATTAAGCATAATAAATTTGAGAATGGATATTTTTAATAACTGAAATTGTTATAACAGTTCATTATCATTCCTTTTTATATGACCCTAATACGAATCTTATCGTCGGCTTTCTGGCACAGATGTAGCGCGTCTTCCTAGTCTTCTGGGTGTCCGGAGTTCGAGTTCCGGTTTGGGCATGATTGTTCTTCTGTGTGCTATTTTTGAGTTGTTTGACTGTGCCTCCCCCCCCTGTAAAAAGGGACCGTACAAGCGAATGTGATGAGTGAGTAGCTAAATCGAGCTCTTGGCCCTAGTACTTAAAACAAGAGACGCTCCTTTCGGCTTAAATTTGCTGCTTTATCAACGGAGGTGGGCTTGTCCATAGGAAAGTGCCGTAAATAACAACAACAACAACGGATCTCATCAAAAAATCTCTAATTCTAAACAAAGACATATTGCACCTCTTTTTTTAATTGACCTTCGGTCTATAAAAGATTCATAAGTTTTTAGAAACAGTGTTCAGTATTAAATGTTATTGCATTAATTTTCCAGTGAGTTTTCCCCATTTTGCTAACCACTCTATGAATGATTTTTAAAATAATGAATGTAAAAATGCCTTTATTTATACACATTTCACAACTGCTTCTTAGAGAGGTTTATTATAAGAACAAAGTATATTTTGTTTAATTTCAGTTTCAATATTTAAGTTCCTAAAATGCTGAATAGTGTATTATTATTTTTATTTTCATATGAAATGAAAAAATAAATTAAGCTTTTAATTATATTAGTTTTATTTCAATACAATAGTTCCTGAATAATAATAATTGTTATTGTTATTAGTTATTGCACTTTAACTGGCAAATTTATTGATAGATCTGCCAGCAATTTAAGCCAAGTGAGCGTCTCTTGTTTTTTTAGATGCACCAACTAGGGCCATAAGTATGGCTTACATACTCCAAGCGTTACATCCGCTTATTACAACCCCCATTTTACAGGGCAGGGGGTAGCTATATTCACATACCTCACAGATAGAACACAAAAGAAGAATAAAAATGCCCAACCTGGGACTCGAATTCCTGACGCCCAGATCACGGTGAAGACGAGGTAACTATATGCCAGGACACCGATAATAATAATCATATATCGATGTAATAAAAATTGTATTATCCTTAAAGCTTAGAAATCAATTTTAAAGTTTATTTATTTTTAAGATTTAAGAATTACATTAAAAAAATAAAGTATGTAAATCGTTTGAAATCCATTATTCAGAAAGTTATTGAAATAACTGGATGTTATATGAAATAAATAAATCAGGATTAGCTATTCCATAAAACAACAAAGCATCATATCGAATAGCTGATTTATAAGCTTTAAAGTAACATGTTTAGGTCATATTGTAGCGTTAGCCTTATAAGCCGGATAACATCTACGATACCGAAGTCGACTTTTGTATCATGGTCACAATACTCGGCTACAGACTCTAGCGTCGCAGGTTCGTATCACGACCTTCTCTAACTACATTGGTGACTTTGACAAAGCAACTTTTTGCAACAGTCGTGGCGCCATCTACCCGCAGCAAAATCGTCATATTCACTTGACGAAGCTACAAACAAAAAAATCGTCACACATTTGACGAGCAAGCAGCAACTCGACACAAGGCTTGGCGCAATACAAAATCGTTCTCTTCTTCGCCGACTCACTGGTGGGGGAGTTCTGTAGCGTTAGCCTTATAAGCCAGCTAACATCTACGATACCGAAGACGACTTTTGTATTATGGTCATGGTTAAGAGCCTGCACTCTAGCGTCGCAAGTTCGTACCTCGACCTTTTCTCACTACAATATAACATGCCTATAAGCTGTTTATGTTCCAATTTTAAATGTTTCCTAAAGGGAAACCCATTGGTGATTCTTTTTAGAATGATTGCAGCATCAGAATTATAATGGCTATTTTCTGTACAGCATATATATCATGTAAAATATATTGCAATAAAAATTTCAGATGGCATAGATTGGTTAATTAGAATTAAAAATGAAAAAAGTAACTGCATTTTCGAATAAAACTATTTTAAAATTTCTAAATTTAAAAATTAAGCTATAAATTCAACTGCACTGTAGTTTTCTTTTCTCTTTATCTATATTCTGGATTCTTTTATGATATTTTAGTTTCAAAAAACGTATTTTTGTTTCTGAACATGACAGATTCACATAATGAAACTTTTTGAAAAGATTGTAAAAAAAAATGAAACAAAGTTTTCTGTACTTACTTTGTACTTTAGATAACGAGTTGACTCCGAACTTATCAAAATAGAGCTCTAGGGCTGTTCCAAACAGTACAGTCAATACGATGGATGCTAATACAATGCTGTTTTTTGAAACCACCAGGAAAGTACCAGTTTTCATTTTTCAAGGGAAAAAAAGACCTATATTAGTATTATGCTTGGAACTGAATATATTTTTTTTCAATTAAACCACAAACAACTTTATAGCAAGTAGAAAAGGGGATTACAGAATGAAATAAAAGGCACAAACAATTGGTTGTAATAATTATTGTTTTAAACTGGAAAAAAATGCATTGGAAAAGCAATTATTTTCATTAGTTAATTACTTTATTCTAATAATCTTCCATTGCATTTTTTTTTGTATTCAGATATGTCAAGAAAAAGTATTTTAATTATCGCAAAAGTCTAAGCAGAGATTTTGACAAAATTCTACGTTTCAAAATTCGTTGAGTCCCTATTAAGTGTTATCTTAAGACTCAACAAGCTCTGAAACGTAGAAATATGTCAAAGTCTTAGCTTCGACTTTTGTGATAATTAAAATAGTCCAAAGAACACAGTTCTATAATCTCTCTGTCTATGACCAGATTTGTAGATTTCTATAAAGTGTTTGGCGAAATTCATTCGTAGGAAGTATGTCTATCTATCTACATAAATAAATCGAGTTATGTCACGAGCGGGCGAGTGCCACGAGGTCTCACCGAGGCTGGCGGCGTTTGGCGAGGAGCTTCGCGCTAGCCGGGTTGGTTTGTCGAAAGGAATAGTCTGGTAGTCGCAGGATCGCTCGCAATGTTTTCCGAAGTTTTGCTTGCTTTTGGGCATTCACTCGCACGACTATATAATGGATGGGTTGCCGTAGTTTCGGTAGTTTCCTCTCAGAACAGAAACATCTCGCTGGACTAGCGTGTTACTTTTCTCTCTTGTTATTAGTGAGCTGTGTTTACGTTTGCTGTTAACGCTGTGTAATTGAACTCGCAGCGATTTACTGTTTTCTGTATTACACGATAGCTGTTTTGCAGTCTGTGTTTAATGTGGATGAGGCTTGCATTTACGCTTTTAGTGACTTTTGACTGCTGGATTGTTTATTTTATCTGAAGTTTTCCTTTATCGAGTCATCCTGTAAGTATATGTAAATAAATTTGTTTGAGCTGTCCGCAAGTAAAGTCCATTCAATCCGAACCTGCTACGATAAAAACGTAACAATATGAACACGATAATGGCTAAAAGCAGAAAGTTGGATAGATAAAATATAGCACATAGATCTAGCACTTAATATGTAAGTTTATGTCAAATTTTGAACTAAATTCGTCAAAAAGTTGATTGTATTTTGCAATACATACAAAAGATATAATTTTAACAAACCAGGGAATAAATAAATGAAATTAGATGTATAATTTTATCACCTAATGAGCTGATTTTTATCAAATTTTGAATAAAATCTGACACATTGTTGTAGTCTATTGGAGAGTACATCTTCATGCATGTAAAGGCAATAATTCAGAAACTTAAAAACTTAGATAAATGAAAATTTTGCTATGTGATCTCACTAATATAAATCTATTTTTCATTAAATTTTGGCTTTAAATGATAGAACAAAATTTTCGAATTGCGTTCTCGATTTATTTTGTATACTAAGTAGTACAATACTCGCGCATACAGGTCGTTGAAAATAGAAATTTGAACTCTCTTAACCTTTCAAACATTTTCCAAGGTTTACAATTTTATGCTGGGAGGGAAGAAGAGAGCACCTTTATTCGATAATATATGGAAAAAATCTGGGACATTATTTCCTCTAATTAGAGATGCCTTTCTGTCTGTGAACAAGATAATTCTGAAACATGGGGTATATATTTACACCAAATTTGTAAATTTCTATCTAATTTAAAGTCAGATTTATCCAAGCTGAAAAAAGTGCATAGGAATGCAAGTGAACACAGTCACCAACTTCAAAACGTGAATAATTGAATGAATGAAATTTAGTTCACAATTTTAGTACCTAAAGTGTAGATTGGATCAATATTTGACCAAACCAGTAAAACAATCGACTATTTTTTTGTACATTAACATGCAGATAATTGTGTCAGTTCGGAATATAAGAACTTAAACAAAATTTGTAAATACGGTTTGTTTTTACATTTTGGTTTCAATCAGATGAAAAACAGAAGTTTCAAAATGCATACTCATTTTTTTCAGTATACTACGAAAAACAAATCTAAATAATAAAAATATATATTTATACTATGTTTAAGGCCTTGCCGAGGGTTTAAAATTTTCATATGAATAACATTCTTTTCAAGGAGAATGCGAGGAAGTTTCGGGGGGACCACTTCTTCTGATTTCCTTTTCTTATTTCTTGTTATTATTTTTTTCTTTTTGGCAATCTTTTCTGCTTTCTCTCGACCCAGTTTAAGATTGGTTTTATTAGTTTTGTTGATTAAAATGAAAATTTAAATCATTTCTACTTCGACGCTTTAACTATTAATTGCTTGTTTTGCTTTGATCACATAAAAGTTTTTTTTTATTTCCTCACATAATCATTATAATATGAGAAAGGTATAAATTAAATCTATGTTTTATTGCTCCTGCCTATAATAATAAATGCACGTAACTAACAACAAGATTTATTATCTAATTTCTACATTCTGAAGGACAAAAATTAGTTTTTATACAAGTTTAATTGTGAAGTAATTCCGTGAACTTTAATCACGCAAAAGAAAATATATTTATGAGATGATTTTGAAATCGAGAAATCTTAGAATAAGAATTTTTAAATGTTGATTGAAAATGGATTTTAAATTATTTATTTTTGATTCAAATGCTTTTGATTATATGTTAGAAGGAGAACTTCTCTAAATGTGAAGAAAAAATTTGGTATTTTAATTTTGTAAACTTCATTGTTTCTCATTTTCTAAACTTTCATTTAATGATATATTCATTGTAAAGTCGAAATATCGTTATCAATAATGTTTCAGATCTTGTGCTCCAATGTTTCATGCCTGTCCGTCTATTTTTCTATGTTTGCCATGAGAACAAGAATTTTGGATCAATATCAATGCATTGACTAAGATTTTGAAGCTCAAGTTATTTTTTAAATATCAGTAGCTTGGAAATATGCTTTTATTAGGGCACTTCTCTTGGTTTGTTATAATAGTGTTTCTATTAATTTAGATATTTGACTGGTGGAAATCTAATTTGATTTTTTGATTTCTCTACTAATAAAAAAGATTTAAATGTATGTATTGGCGCTGTGCAATCCAGACTGTTCAATCTACCACGGGGCTTGGCTTTTTTAGCCCTTTCCTCTTCCTTCTCTATAAGATCAGAATTGCCGGACATATTAGCAATGGACTTAAGGTAACCTACTAGACAGATGATATCGCTATTTGGTACACTCAATCTAATATAAATACTTCTGAAATCGCCTTATGCATTAATTTGGCAAACATTGAAGCCTGGTTTAGGAATCTAAAGCTGACTATCACTCCCGAGAAATCAAATTTATCCGTCTTCACTACAGACAGAAAAAAGTAGTAAGGTCTCCCAACCTAACATCCAAGTTTTCAACCCTGCATTCAAACAAGCCATCCTAAATATTTTACCCTTACAGTAGATAGAGAGCTGAGATTCAACATATTAAGACAATCTCACTTAAACAGTAAAAAAAGATCAACATTCTAAGGAAATTTTGTATATGAGTGCGTTCTCTCTGTGTGTGAAAATGCGTTCTGTATGCGTATATGGGTCAACTTTTAATTCCAAACCAATGATGCATCACACTTCATATACTATCCTCATTAGAACAATTCCAGAATATGCAGTACCCATATGGGCTCCCATGTTTTTCTTCTCGAAAGAGAAGATTTATTACGTGTGATATAGAACTTCAAAAATCATTTTTGGGATTGTCTCTACCACAAATAATTTTAAAACAGAGATTGAATGGGACTTAGTCCCACTAGAAAACAGGAGAAAATTGGCCACTGTGAAATTTACAAATAAAATCAGGAGTTTCTAAGAACAATACATCTCAACGTAGCTTTCCATAATTCTATAGCAAAGAATAGACTGAAAACATCTACAACACTTCAATATGATAAGGATATCTGGAAAGACATCAACCTACACCACACCTATCTTGATATAAATGAAGAAATATGCTTTGCTGTCAAACCACCCTCATCTGTTAAGACTTTTTTAAATCTCAGAATCATGTACAAAAACAGGATACTTACGTATTATACCATCCAACTTTATTTCCGAATTTGAAATCATCGCCAAAGAGTTGCTAAACCGCCAGTTATGGCAATCTGGCGATGGTGTAATCTGTTGATCTTTATCACCAAATATAAATTCGTCGCCAATGAGTTACTAAACCGTTGGCAAAGACGGTATAAGTACCAAAAACAGAACAGAAAGAAATTATAAGAAGAAAGGAAATGGAAGCAATCCTCAAGCTTCCAAAGCATACACAGATGGTTCTTCTGATGCAGCATGTAGCAGAAGAGGATCAGATATGTATTTTTTATATATTTATTCAGACAAAACGTTTGCCATGGTTGTTATAAGGAAATTAAAACTTTATTTCATTTTTTCATCAAAACAGTCAACCGTATACTTTTACCTTTAAGACTAGCTCGTTTAAGTATTAACTCCGAAGTACGATTTTCACGCCTTCTTTTATTGAATCGAAAATATATTTTCTAATATGCTTGAGTAAGGATTTATAGTAAACTGATTCCCTCAAATTCATACATTTTTGGTCTCATCAAAAAAAATATGTTAGGTTAGTTTATACCGCATCATTAGCTTAACAGCCAAGAAGGCTAATACTATCGTTGGCAAAAAACTGCTTTATTTTATTAAAGGCATATTTAACAGCAGGTATGCAATACAGGACTAATTAACCTTTTTTATAAATTTAATATTCACCAAATTAAATTTAAGATTTGATTTAATTCACTTAAATACGGAAATTAATGAATTTATTATACAAAACTTAGCTAATTTTAAAATTTGTTCTGCAGGCTATTAAGTATAATATAACTAATTTAAAAATAATATTGAGTTTGAATTTATATTTAATATTTTTAAAATTCCTACAAAGAATTTGCCCCTTAACTGAAGTCTCTGTCAACTTCTTCATATATTGAAATTAATTGTCAATTCTTTTTTGATTACTTTGTTCTAGAACAGATAGATATATATTGATATTTGTCTGTGTTTTAAAAAAATATGCAATATCTTCCTTAAATATGCAATATTGTCCTTAAAAATATGTAATATCTTCAATTGAAAATAGAAATTACAACTAATATAAAACTATACGATTTCTGTAATTATTGCCTTTAAAAATTGAAAATATTTTTTAAAATCTAATTTTAATTTTATCATCAAAGCGTGTCAAATTTTTGTTTTAGTTTTCCAATATTTTTGTCACAAAAAATGATAAGTCATTTTCTTCTTAGTAGTATGATCTTCCAATTAATGTAAGAAGCAATAAAAAACACCTTCTAAATTGACATGCTGCATTTGACCTTTTCTATCATTTAATTGCTCGTGTGAGAACATTAATTCTGTATCATTAACAAACATAATTGTTATGTAAATGCTCAATTCTTATAAATATCCCAACTAGAAGATAAGGTGCTGTCCTCTAACCAAACACGTGCTCAAGAACGAGCTTTTCCTTGTTATTTTTTTTCTTTTTCTTTTTCCGAAGTATGACAACAATCGGGGATAGTTTTTTGAGAAAGTTTTTTTTCTTCTTATATGCAAATAAGTGTCCGTGATCATGTAAGCGGAAATTTTGTAAATAAGAGATTGATGTTTGAATAAGAAACTTCTCAGATTATTTACATAACACAACGAATGAAATAGGAAAAACAGAAAGAAATGAGAAAGAAAAAGATTAAAAATGGATTTAAAAAAGCCTATTAAGTGCAATTTCAATTAATTAAATTAATTCATAAAAGTGAGACCATGAAGTGTTATAAAAACGGTTCACCTTTGCTTTAAAAAATGAGTTAGTTCAAATGCATTTGAATTAATATGAAATAGATCCATTGTGGGACAAATGCATAGCAACAATTTTATTGCCTGAAATTGTTGGGTTGTTTATTAACTTGTTATAATTCGGATTCCAGATTTCATTAATTTTCAGAGTACAGTGACGAAAATTAAATTTGAATTTAACATCTTTTTTGTCATTATGTCGAAAAACACTGCTTCATGGCCCTATTTTCACACGTTATTCTCGATAACATTACTGTTTAATATTTGAAAAAATCACAAATACGAATCCTGATTGAGTAGCGATATGAAACCACAAATCCTCTTTCATTAATATAAATAGATGGCCATATTACAAATACTCAAAATATTTATCATTAAATTCAGTCTTGAAAGCTATGATAACTTGACTTTTAAATGCTTTTGAAGATTATTGTCGTTAGATAAGAGGAGGTTAATTTAGAAAACCAGTAGATATCCATTATTGGTCTTTTTAAACACGTAATAGCGACTAGTAAATCGAATTATTCGGCCTAAAAATAATTTCTACTTTATAATATCCATACTAATCCTCAATGCTGCTTTTTCATGCTTTCCAGTGTAATGGTAAATTAATAAACAAACCTGAATAAAGTTTTATTACCATGCATAGAACTTTACCTCATTATGTCGTATATTATTTCTATGATTCTCAGTTATTTTATTGGCTCTTCATTTTAAAAGATATATTGATTATATAATTTATAATCATTTAAATATTTATTAAAGATAAATATGCATTTTTAATTATATTTTCTATGTAATGCAACACGAAATCAAACTTCCGTAAAACGAAGGGCCAACTTCAATGAAATTTAGGAAGATTAAATTTTTCAGGGTAATTAATTAGTGGTGTTTGCTTTCCTCGATCGCCCCTGACCTTGAATGCAAGTCAAAATAACTCTCATGATTCTCATATTCATAAAAATTTAATTCGAAAGCATTATTAAACGATAATGGTATATACATTTATTTATTACAAAAACAGAAAAAAATATGGTCGTTTAAAGCCCGATTGAAAGCTTCTATTACAATGTAATATAAAAAAAATAAAATAGAGAAGGAAGAAAATATTTTATACAAAAGAAAAGAAGAATTTAGAGAACATAGCCACTAACGTATTTACATAGCTTCATCATGCATTACAGATGTTCCATATCACGGACTATCCATTGTGAATTTCAATAATTTTTTTTGAAAATTATTTATGAAATGTAAAAATGAGTCTAATACTTGTGAAATTTTAATTTTGTTAATAAAGAAATTGACATCATTCTTTAATTTAATTTTCACAATTATACTTATTTTTAAGGATCAGTCTTTTACTATTCTCAATATTTAACCTATGAATAAAATTTGCCAACGTTGTCAATTCCATAATAAAACACTGCAAAATGTCTGAGCCAAGATCTAAAATTCAGCAGGATGAAAAAAATACCGAAGAAAAGCCGACATCTTTGACGAATGTTAAAATAGTTAGATTTATTAAAAAAATCTAGTTAAAAGCAAATAATAAGAATAATAATTTAAAAACATGTACAGTTTTGACCAATTTTCCTTGCTATTTTTAACTTTCACTAACATTTTTCATGCCATAAAGCAAGTAGTAAACTCTAGAAAACCCAGAAATTTTCTTTTTAAAATGCTACAGGAAATCCATTTTAATTTTACTTTTATTCCCTTTTGCACAGTATTAGATTTGCTAGTAATTACTTCAATATAAACCTACAAGAATGAGCTCCGCAAAATTTATCCGCATATTCCCAAATTAAATAGATCCTCCCCCCAACACAAGACCCTCTCCTCCCAACAAAAAACTTAATGGATTCTGTACTATACCATAAGTGCCTTACATAACATTTGCGGAAAATAGTTACAAAATACAGGCCTTTTGAGTGAATCTAGTAATTTTACTAAATATTTAGTGATTAATTTCTTTATGAAGAATAAGTTGTTGCACAAGTACCCTCCATCTCCCCCGGAAATCAAAAGTGCATTTTAAAAGCTTTTTTTTTGCTGGCCAGATGAAATCAAAATTTGACCTAGGACAATAATTTCGGTTACAGAATTACATTTTTAATTTGATATATTTGAATCACAGCATTTTTAGGTTATAGCATTTGCATGCTTCTGAAAGTACCGACTGATAGACGGTTAGCTCTTGTTGCATTTGGTTCGCAATTAGTCTACATCATAGATATTAAATATGTGCACCGAATTTTATGCATCAAGCTCTCTTAGCTTTGCAGTTATCATGTTAACTTATGCCCAAACAATAGGAATAATAAATTTCCTCTGAATGAATTTTACTCAAAATTTGGTAGAAATCTACAAATGTGATGCAAGTCACCTCATACGAAATTTTAACCCTCTAATTCAAAGCGCTTTTGTAAGATCTTTGTAGGCAAACGGACTAACATTAATAGGACCAAAAATGTGTTTCTAAAGCTCAGAGATATCTTAATTTGAGATTCGTCAAATTCTTGAATTCGAATTTTTCGACGATTTCAATACTTCATCTATGAAAAAATAAAAAGTGTCTACCACTCCAAATAGATAATTGGTGGTAGATAATTTCTGTTTTATCATTATAGTGTGACCTTGATATAACGAATCAGCAGATTGAGAGACGGAAATAACACGTTTTCTACCTCGTGGTCTGAAAATGAAGATACATTCTATGACCTCGTGAATGTTTTATCTATCTAGACACTAATGCTATACTTAACAGGTTGTAAAATTATATATTTCCAGCCAATGAAAGGCATTTCAGTGTATATAAAAAATTTCAGGAAAGAAAAATTGAATCAATAGCAATTTTACATATGCGTATAACTGAAAGAGTCATAGTCATTTTAAACCGATTAGTTTATTTCCTCTTCTATGTCTGGTATGACCAATGACTTAATTGATGTAAAACTTCATATGACTTGTTACTTTAGACTTTTTTTCGAATACAATTTTGCATGCTACTTACGTGATGATAGCTTGTTCGGTTCTAAATTCGATTTTCTTTTGTTCTTGGCAATGAAGAACTTTCAACGGAAATCCAACTTGTCTCGCAACTGCAAAAGAATAATAGTATTTATAACACAACTTAGCATTCACTTAATAATGAATTCTTTTTTAAATTAGTTAATGCGATTAAGAGGAAAACATTGATATTCCAAAGAATTATTATTGTATAGATTATATTTACAATGGTTAATAATTCAAGATTAAAAAAACGATCTGGACATGGCGAGTTTTTAACATTTTCCAGAGGAGATAATTGCTACCTTCTTTAAATATCCAATTTGCACACATAAGTTGTACTGAGCCAAGTTATCTAAATTTATTAATTGAATTCAGAATACTCCAATAACATTTTCAAAACTAAGTGAAGAAAGTGGATAAACAATGGAAGAGTAGATTTGAAAGAATTTTTTTCACCGAGGAAGTATTAAATACTTTTTTGTATTCCAAAGATGTATGAGGAAATTAGTAATTTTATTTTGAAATTAACTTTTCACATACCTTTTCAAATTTGTTTTTCCTTTATATTTCTGGGATTTCCCAATTCGTGACCTTTTCGTTCTCATCTAAATTCTTAATCTGAATTACTAATTTAAAAAAAAAATTGGCCTTTGTTTGAACGATAATTCTTGCAATTATCCGAATTCTTTAAATTTATTCGATTCACAGTTTATCTAATCTAATATCTTTTACTTGTCAGAATATAAATATTATTCAATATTTTATCACATAATCTTTTGCAATAAACGATGCCTTCATTAAAAAATTGGATTTCTTTTTTTAAAAAATGGAAAAGACAACTTATTTTTGTTAAATTTATTATTTAATTAATTCCAGAGTTTAATGATAAGTTTGAGAAGACACTTTCTATTTTTCCAAGAATTCATAAACAAGAAATAGGAGGGATTAAGACTGATTGCATTTTCATTTATTGAATAGATGCTCAATATTTGTTCGAATTTAATTATTAAAAATATATAATGGTTTTTCAACGCATTAAGTCTGCTAATAAGGAAGACAGTCTCACAGAAAATTTTGGAGGATTCTGAAAAGTTGCCTGATTTTGTTCATGATCATTCAGCTCTTAGGATATGAAATCAATGGATGTTCCTGAAACCGCTGGAATTTTGGCTTATTGCGATTCGAAGGAAAGATGAGATATTTTTTTAAAGAATATTCCATGTCTTTTTACAGAAACTTTAAAAAGACGATTGGCAAAACTGAGTATTGGTCGACTATTTAGTTGGTAGTTGAGTTAAGTTCAGATTTTGAAAAGTTGCTTAATCCTGTACATGAAGATAATTCAGTTCTTAGGATATGAAATCATTGGATGTTCCTGAAACCGCTTGAATTTTGGCATATTACGATTAGAAGGAAAGATGTGATATTTTTTAAAAATACTCCATGTCTTTTTACAGAAATTTTAAAAAGACGATGGACAAAACAGAGTAGTGGTCGACTATTGAGTTGGTAGTTGAGTTGAGTTTAGAGTTGAATCTGAAAAGTTCAAAACTGAGTATTGGTAGACTATTGAGTTGGTAGTTGAATTGAGTTTAGAGTTGAATCTGAAAGGTTCAAAACTGAGCATTGGTTGACTATTGAGTTGGTAGTTGAGTTGAGTTCAGAGCAAGAGAGTAGTCAGTGGAGAGTAGCAGGCAATCGAGTGACGTGAATAGTTGAGAGAAGTCTCTTGAATCTGTTTATGATGATACGGTTGTTTATTACCAATTCGCTGCTTCTGAGCTGATGTTTATAACTAGTGAAACTCTTTTACAAGCTTTACTTTTTGTAGTCTCTGTGGTCGTCTTTTAGTGTAGAATAAAGATTCCTTATTCATTATTGAGCCATATATCCTGATTTTTGGATAATTTTTTCGAAACATTATTAAAGTTTCCTAATTTTATTCCTAAGGTTTATTACATCATGATTACAAATATATATTTTTTCAGAAACTGCAGCTTGTTGTTAAGAGAAATGGTATTAGGAATGAAATGCACACTTACTTGTCGTAGAAATACTACTGAGATCTTCTACGCCACATGTGGAGGGAATGCAAACTCCAAATCGGAATGCTGATGACTTCAGATACTGACCATATTTCAACAACAGACTCAAAAACTGCAGGAAATTATTAAAAGATTTGTTTTCTCTATTTACGTACATAAAATATCAAAACAGAAAAATGAAACTTCTTTTTAAGGATAGTTGACAATTAAATTTTTTAACTACTATAAGAGTGTCCTATTTAATTTTAATTTCTAAGTTTGTGGGGAAAAGGTCGACACTTCCACTTGAAAAACTTTTAAATGATATAAGGAGCTAAAGAGTTTTTAATGCAGTACTTATTTCGATGAAAAAATTTACGAAAACACAGTTTTATATACAGTCTCTTGCCTCCATTATGCTTATATAGTAACATACGATTAGAACTCCAACAATTTAAGCAGAGACAGTTCCATTCTTAGTCTAAAACTAATCGAGGTTTTGAATTTTTCACTATTTAGCTTCAGTGTAACTATTTTAAACTATTTTTAAACTTTTAAAAGTTTGGGAGTCAATACAAATAGTTGCGCTTGTTGATTGACATAAAATAAAGAAACCCAAAACTTTAAAATTCTTTTCGGTCCCGAGAGAGTTTAATTTTTTTATGAGCCACCAAAACTCTATTAAATATGATAAATTTGAAGGCAGAATTATAAAAAAAATATATAGAAATTGCTAAGTCTTCAGATTCATTTCTGAAAAAGAATTAGGACTTTACCACATTTTTCCAATATAAAGGAAGATAATTAGAATATTATTTCAATTTTTATCCTTTTTCATGTGTCATAATAACTCATAATTGTTTAATAGTAATAATAATTTATCATTAAAATCATAAGGATGCATATCAAAAATAAAGTGATTATTTTCTGAATTTTGAAATACAAATTTCGATGTGGATTAAGAAATCTACAATAAATTTTTTGACACCTTTGCAATTAAATTTTTTTCCTTGTATTTAAATGAATAATCAAATTTAAAAAATGCATAAAATGTTGATAAAATAATACTTAAATGTGTCTAAAATTACTGAAATGTGTAATATTTCTTATAGCAGCTATTTTATATCTTAAATCATAATTTTAAAAAAATTCAGGACTTCAGTTTCAGCCCTTTGGAGAGGGAAAAATCGAGTTAAAATTCTACGTAGGAAAGTCTTATTTGTTTCTTACTGTTCAATCTTAATTTTAATTTGATTAACGTGTTTATAAGATTTTCAAGTGGCTTTTAAAAACTCGCTATTATTATAGTTCATATTTACGACGTGGTTATTGTTCAAAATATTAAAAAAAACTATTTGTTGAAAATTATGTAACTTTAAACAACTTATTAATATTTCGGATCGATAGTTTGGAAAAGTCATATTTATTAAAATTTCGATTGAAGTGCGTAGTTTGTTAGAATCTACCAAAGTTAAAATATTGTTTGGTTTCGACCGATTTCTAAAAAAAAAAAATCGATAAAATGGAAGTTTAATAGTATTTACATAAAGTAAAGATAACGGTTCAATAAATGTTCTCGTTAAAAAACATTTAAAAATTTTTTTCTATGAAATTTTAAAATTATTTTAAAATTGGCTATGAATGCAATTTGATGTTTTAATTTCCTTTCCGATTTAAAATTCCTCGGTATCAAAGATTTAATTGCTTTTTTAAACTTATTACACTACAAGATTTTAAATATGTTATAGCATTTACCAAAAAATATTTAAAATAAAATTATGAATTTTTTTAATTAACCAATTTTTGAAGTAATTGTAATTGAATGATAATTTACAGGGCTATCTCTAAATATTTGTAAATCATTGAACTTTTTTTCTGGTGTATTATAGTATTTATAGTGTTATTTTTTTCAAAATTTTCTACAAAACAGTCACACTGATCTCTTTATAAAAATAAAAGGTGCTTATATATAGAGATAGGGTTGTTTGCATTTACAAGAAGAGATGCGAGGAAGCAATTTTGGAATCTAATTCAACTTATTTGACAAATCTAATGGTGCATAGCTCACAAATACAAATGTATTCTATTCAATCGGTGGTGGTGGTTTCATATATTGTCTTCTCCTAGAAAGAAGGAGTAGATTTTCAGGTTTGAAATGAAGATATGTATTTGACTGCATCCCATGAAGATGAATGGATTCCTTTTTTAACAGTTCTTTTATTTAAATGCCATCAACTTATTATTTTTGTCTTGGTCAAGTACCTAGACAGTGTTTTTGAATACAAGAATCTGAAAAAATGATCCTCTTACCGTTTTGGATGTTCCAATGGACGTGTTGAACCTTTTCTCTGGACTAGCGCTTTCATATTCACCAATGGCATCCAACAGTCCTTTTGGCAGCTTGCATTCCACAGTGCAGTATTTCCCACGAAAGTACTCACGCTCTTCAGGTGGTGCATTCCAGGGCATCATCCCTTGTCTTCCGACCCTCACATTGATGCATTCGTCAAAGTCCCCCAGCGACATGCTGGTTCCCTGGAAGACACCACTCGGAGGTTTTCCGGTTGCATCGACCACTGAAATAAAAATGGTTGCCTTCTAGAGACTTAATTAATGGGAGAACTTAATGAAATTTATTCCCCTAATAACCAAATATGTCACAAGATTATAAAAACTTTAAGTTATTATCTTCAGTTGGCTAGTTGATTTGTCTTCATGAGAGAAATTATAGAAAATTAGGAGAGGAAATAAAATTAAATGAGATATTTTATATTTTTTCCAGATATTATAAACCTAATTTCGCAAATCAAGTAAGCTTGTAAACAAATTATTATTAGAGTTCTATATTTCTTTCAGTTGTCCCTTCCTTTTTCGTTGCTTTTATTATTTTAATACATTAATTAATTAAATAGGTTACAGGTGTCATGGCAGAGAGGCAGGGCCCAACTTAGTCTAGTTGGGGCCCGGGGCAAAATATTTTTGGGGCCCCCTCAGATTTACTACTTTAGTAATGAAGAACATTCATTGAATAATTAAACGTAGAATAAAATTTCTGCTCGATTTGAGAGCCTCACGTATGTGGGGGCCAGGGTCAGCTGCCCTGTACTTCCCTGCCTTAGCTAGGCCCTGCAGAGAGGTAGTGCATCTTTCCCGTGATCGGCGAGATAAGGGTTCGAATCCCTATTCGGGTATGGTTTTTCTTCTGTAAGGTAAATGGTAAGGTGTTCTGTAAGGTGTAAGGTGTATGAATGTGCCTCCCTGTGAAAAGGGGATGTGTAAGCGGATGTGATGGGTGTGTAACAGAAGTCGTACTCTTGGCCCTGCCTTAGCCAAGCCCTAGTTGTCGTTATTACAAAGCAAGAGATGATGATTAGGCTTAAATTGTGACTGCCTCAGCGAGCTTGTCCATGGCAAGTACCATACAAAACAATACATATACAACATTAAATAGATTTTAAAGAAATGAAATAAATATCTCCATTAAATATTGATGTTTGACTCAAGATTTACTTTAGACCAGTCGTCTTTGCTGCCAGATTTTTTCTGAGAATATTGATAGTATTTAATTTCAATTAAATTTTTAAGAAATAATTTAATGTCCATGATTCTTCCAACAAATCATTTTTAAGCTTCTTACTGTTAGCCATTAAAGCCGCTAAATTTTAAACCTTCTTTTTGTTCTGCACATTCCTATTGTTTCTAAAAAACAACAATAAAATATCATGGAGCTGTCTTTTTGACTTTCGAGGCATTTTAATTAATTTTTTTTCTATCAGTGTGATACTAAACAATATTCCCTTTTATTAGCTTTCAAGAAGAAGAAAAAATCATGATGAATAAAAACATGATGAAGTAAATTTAGAGTTTCAAGCTCTAATTTGATATGTTAAACAATTTGATTTGGGGAGCGCCAACTCACTACTTCATCTCTCTTTGGCGTGAGGAGTCAAAGATAATAAAAAATATACTTTATAATCAAAAAGAAAATGTAAAAATCGAATCATTTATATCAGAATGAAATTGTAAAACATGATTCTTTCTTAAAATAGAAAACTGCCTGCCTTTCAAATTGAATGAATATTTCCAAATAACGTTTAATGAGAGACGCGAGGTCTAAAAACTGACCTATCAGCGATTTCATAAGCATAGAAAATCACACAACTAACCTAAAAAATATGTATACAGTGTGTACCTGAAATAAAGCAAAACCGCAAATCAAGTCCATATTTCTTTAAAATCAATTCAAGTCTATTTTATTTATGGATCGAGATTAAGATAGCAACTACACATAATTTTTAAACATTTAATTAAGATGAAAACACAGTTGTCAACAATTACGACACAGTGCACATGCGAGAATTTTCAACGTCAACTGGGGTAATGCAATATACATTAAATTTTTTAATTTCCTTTATTCTCTTTTATTTTAATTCAAAAGTACTTCAAGATGAATCCGAAAAATTAATTAATTAATGATGTTTAGTTTTATTGTTATTTATGGCACTTTTTCAAGTCCGCTGACAGGCCTGTCAGCGATTTAAACCGATTGAGCGTCTCTCGTTTTTCAGTAGCGCCAACTAGGGCCAAGGGTACGACTTAGCTACAATTTTTAGTTTTAAATACATCAAGCACAAAGAAAATAAGCAGAATCATTTGTAATAATCGGTCGGAAGCATATTAAGCTTAACCTCATTAGCATGGGGGGAAACAAGATGAAATCTTTATAATTTGGTAGGAAAGTAAGAAAAGAGTCGTCTTTATTATTTTCCTCGCAGTTTTTCCATTTTTTTCTTCCCATAAGAACCTTCCTCGTGTCTTAAAGAAAATATTTTAAAAAAAACTAGCCGAATTGATCTAGCCGTTCTCGAGTTTTGCTCTTAGCAACACATTTGGCGATTCATTTTTCAATTCCTACTATTAGCGCACACTCTCCTTATATATATGTATCTTGTACAAATTTTCAGTTGTTAATAAAATACTGTTTATTCATACAATCAAGTGAATTTTTGTTAAATTTGTAGTGAATTACATTTGATGTTAATACATTTTTTTCAAATATTAATTCATTAATTTTTTATTAATTAATTAAAAACTAATTTTATCGCTAAAAATCTTCATTCCCTCCGCCAAATAAGTAACAAGTTCAGTTTGTTTTTTATAATACCGATGAGGTTAGGTTTAGCATGTTTTCGGCCGATTATTTTAAACGATTCTGTTTATTTTCATAATAATTGATGCATTTAACATCAAATATTGTTAATTAACCGATTAATTTTTCCAGTTCATTTTGAATTACTTTCGAATTAAATTATGCAGAATATAGAAAATTAGAAATTTCTAATCTGCTTTGCGTATCCCAGCTTATAAAGAAAAATCACGCATTTTGCGTTGTCAGAATTGGCTTAGAAAATTTAATGCTAATATAATTTTTTGATCACTTATTTATAGTAATTGTAATCGTTCGGCCGCGATAGTTTGGTTGGTATGGCGTTGGAGTGCCATTCCTTGGGCTGCGAGTTCGAACACCATGTATAGAAAGGAGAATGGGAAATTGCCAGGAAAAGGGCTTT
>JAOUZG010019114.1:0-23531 GCA_026289955.1 Argiope argentata | reverse complement strand
GTTTTAAATATTTTGCAATTTCTTAAAAGTAATGTAATGAAATAAATTGATATCCCAGTTTTATATTTTTTATTCTAATTTATTTATGAAATAAAGGATTTAAAAAATTAATTTATCTTTTTAGCCTAGTTATGTGAGTTTTTTCATATATTTCGAATTCTTTTTTAAAAATTCAAATGCCAAACGATTTTTTTTTCTTTCTTTTTTTTTCACCGGAAACGTATCTCAATAAATCTTTCTTTCAAGTCAAAAGTAGAATCGTTCGTAATATTATGAAAAATAATTTTTTTTCTTGTTGTTGTTCGCAACAAAAATTCCACGCGAATAAATTTAAAAGATCTGCTACCATTTTCTGATATCAAAATGCTTTTGACGCTTCAAAACAAATACGAAGGTTTCGAAATTGCTATAAAATGAAGAAAAAAATGCCGATATTTCTCTCCGCGTTTTACAAGAACACCGAAACTCGACATTCTCTGCTGTGTTTGTTTACAACATTGGGTTTTGTCGCGTGCACTGGATCCACTATCGCTTCATATTTTGTCGTGCAGTTTTCTTCTACGAAAAGGCCAGTTTTCATATCATCTGCCAAGTTTTTGAAATGAAATTCTTCAGAAATTTGAATCGACATTCGTTGAAATATATCTGTTTTGTAAAATGCTTTATTTCTAGATCTTATTGCCGTTTCTTAGTGGCTTTCCTTATTGTATTCCCAAGCGAGAGAAGCTAGATATTTGTATTAGCTATTTTTAATATATTTCAATTTTTGGCGATATCTTCTGTTCGTTATTATTTTTATGTAAATTCAAGAAAGATTTAATTTCCATATCTGTTGGAAACTTTTTTTCGATTGAAATTAAAGTAATTTGAAGTTGAATAAATAAATGCAGCATTGGAGTAAAAACTTTTATTTGTAAATTCATATCGTTGTAAAATATTTAATACATTTTATTCTATAAGTGGAAAAATTTATTATGGGAAAATATTTATTGTAACAAAAGAATCATAACTTATTTAAGGATCAGAATAGATACAAGAAAGTATTTCTTATGGCAAAAATATAACAAAATTAATTTTAAATATGTTTCATTTCTTAGCCATGCATTTTTCACCAAACTACCAGGACTGCACAGTTGTTTGTATAAATTTTTTAACATTCTAAGATGAATGTCCTATTATTTCTGTTTTGTGGAATATTTTTATTAAACGTGTAATAGTTTTGTGTCTAAATTCAAAATTAAATTATTATGACAAATGTTTCAAAAAAGTTTTTTTGTATCCATATAGTATCAACTATAATAATTTTATATGCTTGTATTTATTAAAAGAATATTATTCTCATTGTTTTGGTATATTTTATCAGCCTTTAAAATATTTTTTGGATAAGTAAATAAATCATATATTACAAATAAGAAGTAACTTATTTTATTCATTCATACTATTCAATCATACTATTTCATGTTCATACTATTGTCAAATAATGAAATCTTTTTTTATAAAATATATTGAAAGAAAGAAATGTTTGTGAAATTTAGAATATCAATGAAATCTTTTGATAAAAAATAAATAAGAAGAAAGATTAATAATCGGGAAATTTAGAACACCAGAAGGGTGTAAATTGCTATGTGACAAATTCTTGCGCTCTTTTGAACAAATATAAAAAATTTGATTTGTTAAAAGTTTGAATCAATTAAAAATTCTCATTATGGTTTTGAATAAATTTTTGGAAAAGACAATTAATGAAATAAAGTATTTTCTAAAAAATGTAATAATAGAATGAAAGAATCATAGATTATGTTTCCATTGGCATACTTACAGGATTTTAATTGCTGTATACAACTTCCATATTCTTCAATCAAACATCAGATTTCTTTATTTCTTACATATTTTATCAAGTAAGTGTTTGCCATTTTTCCCACTGAATTTATATTAAAAGAAAAAGTATAAAATATTATAAAAGAAGAAACATAAATTAGAATAATTTGAAAATACAGCTTATAAGATTTTGCATACAAATGTATTACTTCAATAATAATAAGATGAC
Source organism: Argiope argentata (assembly GCA_026289955.1). Taxonomy (NCBI): domain Eukaryota; kingdom Metazoa; phylum Arthropoda; class Arachnida; order Araneae; family Araneidae; genus Argiope; species Argiope argentata. The sequence goes on along the minus strand of JAOUZG010019114.1, from coordinate 21,487 downwards.
TTTTTGACGAAATCTGTATCTTTTATTTTCTCCTCCAAAAAAACTATCAATCATGTAAAGTCGTCATTTATTATACTTCCTCATAGGGAGCCTCATAGAATAGCTCAGAGAATTAAGATTTATTTATCAGATACCATTCGGTGAACACAGAAAAAAATCCCAATAGGGACGTTTCAGTAAAGTTAGCATATTCTTAGCTAAATTATTGACTATAATACTGCTATTTTGCAATTTATTGTAAAAAAATATTCAAAATTACATATCATATTGAATATCTGTTTCTTAAGCAAACTAGATACAAATGTGTGTGTGTGTGTGTGTGTGTGTGTGTGTGTGTGTGTGTGATTGCTTGCTTGATTGCTTGCAGGAAAAGTTTTTATTTAGAAATAATTATTTTTAAAAAAAATTATATAAAGAATGCTTAGTATTTGCATTAAAGATTTTTAAATTAATGGCTAAAAATTAGAAAACACATAAAATAAAAAAAGTCTACTTATTACAATAAAAAAAGCTTTCAAGCCAAAAAATATCTTATCTATAAAAGTATTAATTTCAGTTTCATTTCCATTTTATAATTAACAATTAGCCTTTTACCTCCACTATAGTAATTGTCACGAAATTTTAATTTTGTGTTTGTAAATGAAATATTATACATAATAAGAATAAAATTGCTTTTTTAACTTAAAAATCTGATTTCTTGATTGAAAAAAAATTGATCACTAAGAAAAATAAGGATGGATGCCATTTGTTTTTATAACTCTGCGAATAAGTCCAAACTAAAACTTCGATTCAACTCATAATTTTTTTAAAAAACATTATACAGCTGTTATTTTGGTCTCATCATTAAACAATGCTCCATTTGCCGTAATCATAATAGGTTCAGACTAATCAATCCTATTATATCAATCTGGATATTACAAAGATTATAAAGTGGTAAATGAATAGAACGATTGGAACCTTATGTGTCATTCATTGTTAGAAACCCAATGGATTATTAAAGCGATAGGATCGATCAAAGTAACGATCAAAAGTAACGATTGTTAGAAACCCAATGGGTTATTAGTGACGATAGTAATGATCAAAAGTAACGATTGTTAGAAACCCAATGGATTATTAGTAGTGACAAAAGTAATGATTGTTAGAAACCCAATGGATTATTAGTAGCGATCAAAAGTAACGATTGTTAGGCATCCAACGTATTTTTGTAAAATTTCTGGGACTTGTAAAATTTCTGGAAGTAAATCAAAAACACTTTGAATTAGCCTAATTAAAATTTGGTATATTGTATTTATAAGAAATTTGTAGATTTCTATTAAATTTTACACAAAATCCATACAAAGAAAGACTGACTGTGTATCTGGCTATTCGAATATAATTCAACAAATACAAGATGAAGGGCGCTTTTTCTTGTGTACAGCTAACCACCCTGCCACATTGAACGTAGCAGTATCGACAGGATTTGTTCATGTCCCGCTGTGAACTGTAGCAATGTCCATCCTTAAATTAACCGAATCAGTCAAATTGATATTGTCTTCGAGGTGATTGGCCCCAAAGTTGTAAATTACTGGCATTCCCCTACTCTACAAACTTTCTACAAAAAACTGACTATTTTAGACTTCATGTCCTTCAGAGTCCTAAGATTATATGGTACCTAGATGAAGGACACTAGACCAATGGAAATCGGTAAACAGATTAATATCTATAATGTGGTATCCATCAAAATTTCTGCCATATCCAACAAAGGCTTGTATGATCTAGAGGCTTATACTTCCAGAAACATGCAAACGTGATAATTACAAAATGTAATGACTTAAAAATACTAAATCCAGCTTGCGTTTGTGTGACATTAAGAGCAATTTTCTGTCAAATTTGTTTTCAATCGGTTGTAAAAAATTTGATTAAATCATTAAATATGTTTGTATATTGTTGTTGCATGCCAAAGATTAATCGCCAAAGATGACATAACCGATTCAGTAAAAATGCTCAATTCTCGCCAAAAAAATTTCTTCACTATTGAACTGCAATATACCATATAGGCGTTTGGCATGACAAGTTTTTTAGAGTGTATACTAGAAAGTTATAGGGAGACTACTCCACCTGTTTTCTGGAAGAATTTCCAACGGAACTAGTTAGCATATCACTAATAGCAAGCAGCAAATATAATAATGTCTTTGAAAATTCTAATGTAATTAGAATCGGAAAGAGCTCAATAAGGACAAAGCTTTTAATACTAATCACATAATGACAGTTCTTCATCCCTAGTACTGTTTCTTTGAATAATAATAAATCTAGAAAAATATTTGATTATCTTTAGGGCTTAAATTAAAGCAAGTTTGACAAATTAGAAACTTAATCAAAGAAAATAAAATCGTTTGTAACGGCAGTGCTTTATTTGATTGGAGATTCTGATTATAAGAAAAGCAATTACATTGTATTCTATTCTTAACTAAAACTGTAGGTCATATTTTCTACTGTAAAAATTGAAACTATCTTTTCTTTGTTTTATGGATTTGCACAAATTACTTCAGTTGAAATTTCCCTGCGAATGAAAATACGTAATGTAAATTTATCTTAGATTGGGAAAAAAAGAAATCCATCATTAATTTACAGCCATGTACCGAGAAAATAATGGATTTCTTTTTCCAATATTTTCAAAAAAATACCATACGGAGAGAAAATAATGGAAAGAAATCCATTATTTTCTCAGTAGATAGTTGTAAAATAGTAGTGGATTTCTTTTCCCCCAACCTAATAATTATATTTAATTTATCTTTATAAATTTAAAAATTAAAATTTGGAATTAAGAAAATACTATTAAAATCAAAGAATTTTTTCTTGAATTATATTTTAAGCTTTCAATAATCGTTATCAAACCTGCAAAATCATCATTGTTTGAAGTCCTATAACTTACAAACAATAAGTAAATAATTATTATAAATAAAATTTGAAGTATTTGTTATTACAAATGAATTGAATAGAAAAATTGTTTTCTAAAAGAAAACGCTCAAATTAATTTCCTTGTCTAAAATAAAATACATTTTCATATTATTCCATTTCATTATTTATTATTTAACATCAAAAAATTACATATTATATGTATATACAAGATAATACTTTGATTAACTTTAAAATTCATTATATGTTACATTATTAATTCTCTATATTACAAATTTTCAAAAACCTATTTCAGCAGACTTTCTTGAAAATTAATCATAAAATAGCAAAATACAACTGTTAAAAATTTATATAGAATATATTAGTTAAAATTTCTGACAATTTATTCAAAGAATATATTTGGCGCTTTTCCATGAACATTCTGTCAAAGAATATAAAAACATTAAATTATTTTTGAAATTAGCAGGAAGAAATTTATATGGAAATATTGACTAAATAGTTTCATAATATAGTTTGTAATTTTTTAAATATAGTAATCTTACATTTCTTTATTGGTGATTAAAATTGTTCTTGTTTATTTATGGAAAAAATTGCAAGTATACTATGATTCTGAATTTAATACAAATATATTTATATTTTATGAAATTTGAGAAAATATATTAAATTAAAGTTGTAAAAACAGTACAACGATTTTTTTTCCAAACATTTAATGAAAGAATAACATTACAATTTCTTAATATCTCATGAAGTTTGTAAAAATACATAAAATTGAAATTGTAAAAACTGTACAACGATTTTTTATAAACATTTAACGAAAAAAAATAACTTTACGAGAAGGAGATTAAGAATGCTTTGAATTTAAATATAAAGATTCGATGTAGCCATTTTATTCTTTCATACACTTTTTTATCAAACAGATTTCAAATTCTTAAGCAACGAATTGAAACATTTTTAGAGGTATTGAACATATTTATCCCTATGCTTTCTTAACCATGAGAAGTTTCGCCTATTCCATTTGTGTTTTTAGTTCTGTCTTAAAATACAGAAAAAAAAGATAACTGTATTTTTCTCAACCAACGGCTTTTCCCTTTAAAAATATTTCAGTTTCAAATGACTTTTTTTTATCCACAGAAAACGCATCACGATAAATCTTTCTTTCAAGTTCGAAGACGAGTTTTTTATAATGCTACGAAAAATTCTAACTTCATTTTTTTATTTATTTAATTCTTATTGTTTTTCGCTATAAAAATTCCGCACGAATAAACTCAAAGAATCAGCTGCTGTTTTTGAAACTCTGAGGGCCTCTGACGCTCCAAAACAAATATGAGGCTCCGGATTTAAAAGAAGAAAAATATGAATATTTTTCTCTACATATTGCAAGAATCCAAAATGCATCATTTTGTGCCCTGTTTTCTTTACACCGTAGGTGTTTTGTTGCATGCAAAGGGCACGTTATAAGTTCACGTATCTTGCTGGTTCTTCGATAAAAATCCCGGTTTCCATATCATCTTTCGAGTTTTAGTTATGAAATTCTACAGAAATTCGAGTCGTCACCCTTTGAAATATATCTGTTTTGTAGAATGTTTTATTCGAACTTGTTATTGCTATTTCTTAGCGGCTTTCTTTATTGCTTTTTCGGGCAAAAGAAGCAAAGGCTCTGGTATAAATTGGTTTTATTAGATTTGTAATTTATGCGCACATTTTTTTTTCTTTTGCCGTTGACGGCTTTAGCCATTTTGATAAAAGATGAATTAATTTTCATATCAGTTCTAACTTTTTGTTATAAAAAGAAAAGTATTTAACATTTGAAGAAATAAAATTCTACAGTGCGCTGGGAATTCTCAATTCAAAAACCATTTTATAATAATTCTTCTGAAGCGTTACTTATTTATAAGTCTGGAAAATTTATTTCTTAGACGAAAAAAAGTATTTATCGAAAGAAATAAAACATGGTGTACACAAAAGGAATTTTCGCAACAATATAATGAAACGCAACTCTAAGCATATTTTTCATTACACATATTTTTCCAAAATATCATAAACCATTTAAATATTTTCAGCAAAGCCATGCAATTTTATAAAAAAATGAACATTTAAAATCGATGTTGCTTTTTGTAGCAGATAGTGTTTAATAAATAATATGCCTCTTTTATAAGTGGCATAGTTCTTGACTATTGTTTAAATAGTCCGTAAAATATCTGGGATTTTTTTTTCTAGAGCAAGGGTTCTCATAAGGTGGATCGCGACCCCTAGGGGGATCACGAGATGTTTACAAGGGGGTCATGAGATGTGGAAGAAAAGTTTAAAAAAAATTAATTCATTACTCTAGTTTTCATTTTAAAAAAAGAATACACATAAAGCTTTTAATACACATACAAGTTGGTTTTTGTGTTCTATAAGTTAATGGGATACATGAGCTTGTTTGGAATTAATCAATTTTTCAATACCTGTAATGAGCTTTGTAACACACAAAACAATGTCATTTTAAAAAGTCAAAAGATTTCCATTTTGTTTTTAAATTCATCATTATGGGGAATCCTTGTTCATAGTTGTAATATGTTGAAAATGGCATCAAAGTTTTTAATGCTGTTGTGGACAGTTCTGGGTATTCCTTCTTAACACTTATCCAAAGTTTGTCAAGGTAAGCTTTGTTAAAAGTTACTTTAGCTGCTGATCACTTGAAATCTCTATCAGTTGATCATGATGAAGGGCACTTAGCTCAGCTTTTGTTACGGCTTGCTCACTAAACGGATTGACTATCCACACAACCCCACTCATATCCTTAACTGGAATGTAATCTGTAAACTGTTCAATCAAAGTTTCGTGCTGAGATGATGCTAGTAAGGAGAAAGATGAAGTGTCAAGGGATGTGGCGCCAATACCCGACACATACTCTACTAACTCTTGAGTACGTGTGAAATTTCAAACTCTATGTCTAAACTTCAGACAGAGTTAAAACTTTGGAAGGAGGGGGTCTCTAAAAAACTTAGTCTGAAAAATGGGATAACAATATCTAAAAGTTTGAGAACCCCTGTTCTAGAGGATCGTGGCACGACAAAAGTTTTAATTATAATTCACCTAAATTTTACACTTTAATCTTAATTATGTAGCAGCAATAAAGGACACATACAAGGAAAATAAATTGAAAATCATTGTAAGATACTTGAATATAGAAGGTAATCAATGGAATGTGTTGTTGAAAAATATAAGTAAAAATTCAGACGTCTTGCCACAGGATTAGTGCGTCTTCCCAGCCATCTGGCCGTCCTGAATTCGAGTCCCGTTCGGACATGGTTTTTCTTCATTTCTTCTGTTCGATCTGTGAAATGTGTGAATGTGCCTCCTTGTTAAAAGAGCCTGTGCAAGCGAATGTGATGCTTGAGGAGCTAAGACGTACTCTTAGCCCTAGTTGGCGCTACTTAAAACAAGAGACGCACTCTCGGCTTAAAATCAAAGACTTCGTCAGCGATCTTCTCCATGTCAAGTGTCGTTAGAAGCAACAGCGATATGAAGTAAAAATAATTTTGAATTTTTTTCTGGAAAAATAAATTATTAAAGCTGAGAATCATAATCACGCAAATTTAAAGTCGCGCAAAAATAATTTCGGTGATAGCATGTTCAGGAGTAATTGAGAAAAAAATTGAGCTTCTCGTTTAATTTTAATTTGAAATTCAGAAGATGTTTTTGAAAGCCTCATTTATTAAGACCACCTTTAACCCAAAAAGCTATAATTTGATAGATCTAGATCAAAAGATTTGAGATCGGATCACAGATATGCCAATCTATAAATATTGTTGTTGTTACTTATGGCACTTGTCTATGGACAAGCCCCACACTAATGCAGCAGCAGATTTAAGCCGAAAGGAGCGTATCTTGTTTTTGAAGCGCCAACTCGCTACACACGCACCACATTTACTTGCACAGCCCCTTTTCATAGGGAGGCACAGGCACACAGAAGTACAACCAGGTCCAAACGAGGACTCGTATACGGGACTCCCAGACCACGAGGAACACACGCTATCTCTGTGCCAGAATGCCGTCATAAATATTGTTATACTAAAAATCAAAACATTGTATCAGCTGTTATTTTTGTTTTATCGGTTGTATTATATGCAATATAAACTAAATATTTCCCTGTCAGTGAAAAACAAAATAAAGATTAAAATGAAATCTGATATGCATATTTCAATATATCCAATCAGAAAATCACTTCCTGAACGGCCAAGCACCCCTTGCTCGTGTGAGTTAAATTACATTTTTATTCATTTTATTCGTTTCATTGGATGAATCACTTTAGTATTGCAAGCGATCAAAAAAAACTTTGTCTCGCATTTCCTATTTATTTCATTTCATGTAATTACGTGATCAAAATGACATTTTTCTAAGTTTTATTTGCTCAAGTATTTAACTTATTTTTTTAATCCGAGATTTTGTAAATGCAGTGGCAACGAGTTATTAAAAATTGATTTTTTCGAGATGCTTGTGCAGATAATAAAATTTTTATTTTTCGCCAAAGGATTTTAATTGACGCCACAAACCTCATTTTTAAAACAACATCTTGTTCTGACATGATAAAAAATTGCTATAATTTTTGATATTACAAACATGCTTCCGATATTAAAAACATATAACTCTTGAATAAATTGCATAAATAGCTTCATTAATTGCGAGAGGAAAAGCGAAGAAAATGAATAAACGTGTATTTTTATTTTCCTCACCAGATTTTGATAAACTAATGTTATTTCGAGGTTACTGAATCATCAACTTAACGAACCATAATTTAATTATCTACATTTCGGTTCAGGTTTTGGTTTCTTTCCTTCCAAATGGCGTATGTTCACGGAATTTATTAAATTAATCATTTCAGGGTGGAATCTTACCACATTTTTTTTTACATTCAGCTCAGCAAATAAACTGCGAAATCGTTTCATTTAATCGATGGTTTGATAAGATTAAGCAAAATGCGGTTAACAAACATCTTTACCTTTATGCTCTTTTTTTTCTTTCCTTTGTTTTAATAGAACTTTTATCTTGAACATGTTTTGATGCTTTATTAGGATCACAGAAATTGATTTTGTTTTGTTATTAAACTGCGAGAATTATTAGATCTTCATAGTATGAGCCTTCGGACACGAAATTATTTTTAGGCCTCTATTAAGCAAAATGTATTTGATTACACTAAAAGTAGCATAAATTAAATTTATTACAGTTTTTTAATGTTATTTTTATGCTTGTTTTCTAAAATTAATGCTATGAGTTGATGGCAGTTTTCATATCATTATTTAATGTATTCTCAACATTATTTTCCATAATTTGTACACAAAATATACTTTCTTACTAATAAAATCAGTATCATAAAAAGCAATTTTTTTAAATCAATTCCTACTTAGGTAATTAAGAATTTTTTAGCTACTTTTTTCGTTAATAATTATAATTATTGTTGTAGTTGTTCTCTTTTTTATCTTTACAATGGAAGGAGGGATGCAGTAGATTCTGTAGGTATGACTCCTAAGCACCCGAGGGCAGAAGTCTGACTTCTAGCTCATTCACGTCACAAACCCTTTTTACAGGGCGGACTTCAATCATTCATCCATAGATCATAATTTAGATATGAAACAGAGAATGATCACCTCAAATCCAGAACCCCCAGTGGTATTACTCTCGACATGGAGGACTTTGTGACCACGACAGAATTAATGTGCTCCATCACACACACACACACGAAGAGTCTTCAGCTGGTGGGTTTAGAGCTCACAATCCAAGGGATGCGAATTTAAAGCCCTACCAACCAGGTTATCCCGGCCTAATATTACAGTTACAGTAAACAAATGATCAAAAAATTACACAAGCATTGAATTTTCTGCTCCAATTGTGGCAACGCCAAATGCATCAATTTTCTACAACAGTTGAGGTAAGACAATACAGATTAGAAATATTAATTTTCTTTATTCTGTATTATTTTAATTCGAAAGTACTTCAAAATGAATTGGAAAAATCGATTGATTAACAACGTTTAATTTTAAATGTATCAAACATTAAGAAAATAAGCTGAATCGTTTGAAATAACTGGCTGAAAACATGTTAAACCTAACCTAATTGGCATGGGGGAAATAAACTGAATTCTCTTATTTAGAGACGGGGAAATGAAGATTTTCGGCTAGAAAGTTAGTTCTTAAGTTATGAATAAAAAATTAATAAATTAATACTTGAAAAAATTATATTAATATCAAGTATCATCAACTACAAGTTTAAATAAATGTATCTGAACTTGATTGGATGAATAAAAAATACTTTATTAACGGTTGAAAATTTGAACAAGATATATATATAGGGTGAGCGAGAGCTAATGGTAGGTACCGTTTGTTTCAATATCCTGAAACGTCTACTTCTCGAGACGATTCTATCTTACTAAAGGGTGAGGTATAGAGGATGAGCGCATTTAAGGGAATTCTTCGTCATTTTTTGAACTTGATTTCGCCCTAATAGATATTTTTCAATCGGTATTTTTTTTCACGTGTGACTGTATTATTTTAAGGGAATAGTGGACTTAATTAGATATTTTTGATAATTACATACTTAGGGTTATGAAATTTTTTTGTAAATGCATTAAAATATAAATACGTCAAATTTCTTTAAAAAAACATTTTAAAACAAAATGCATTATTTTTAAAATGTATAAAAGGTATATAATTTTTAATGATTTTAAAATATTCCAGGCAACTTAATTTGTAATTTTTTCTATTATTATTATTTTTGTCATTACTCAATATAAATTTATTTGAAACAAAACTAGGCATAATTTTGTAATTTTAATTAAATATATATTTCTAGAAATACTTTTATATACACTAAGTGAATTGTCATAGAAATTTTATGTTTTTCTGAACTTAAATTAACTTTTAAGTATCTAAAAGAATTTGAAACATAAAATGCCTACTTTCATTTTCTTTTAATGTTTGGCTGAAATTTTTGCCATCGATTTAATTTATTTTCTTCGAAATTGAAAATACCTGGAATATTTCAAAGATATTTCAATCTCTTTACAATATAATTTTAAGAAAATTAGATGATTAAGATGTATTTTCCCCTATTTACCTATCAAATGTTTATTTTAATAAACACTACATTTTATAACGCTATTTTAGTTGAATCTGGACATATATTTTCTTGAATCAAGGATAAAAATAAAATTAAACGTCTTCGACAACTTTTACTTATTTTAAAGTCCACTATCACCTTAATCTCGTCCGCCTGTAATCCGAGTTTACTTTATTGTTAAACAAGAATATTACAAAAAATATTTCTCATACAAGAGATATACAAAGATTCAGACTTTATCGTCCATGAAAAAGCGTATTAAATATTCGCAACTCAAGTTAACTCAGCTAACCAAATTTACAGCGAATTAACCGCTAATCCACTATTTTCAAATAACAGCAAATTTATACATTCACAAAGGCACCAAGAGAAAATTCGGTCTCTCCAGCTCAGCTAACTACATAGCTTGTCATCCGAACTTAACTGTCTCCTCACTTTTAGGGTGAGTCTTAAATAACGCCCCACTGAAGTGGGCGGGTCAAATCTAGAAAGGGCAAATTTCTTCCAGGTAACTTTGGTAATTTTTCCATTATTCTATAAGAACAAATATTTATTTCTTAGCTTCTACTGCACATTTTAGCGTGTATTCAAACCCGTTAGAGACCTCATTATGTTTCCAACGCATCTATATAGTCAAATTGGTAAAATATGGCGATCTACTGTTGTAAATTTCCTTAGAACTGTTTTTTCTCGCTGACGTTTGATTCATCACAATTAATTTTATAGAAAAACTATTTACAAATACTTACAATATTTACATAACATTTCAGAAATATTTACAATATTTGCATCTAATTTACTAAAGATTCATAACTCTATATATAAAGATAGTGTGTACTGATAGTAAGAATTGATAAAACAGTTCTTGTTGATTTAGTTTAAGGCAAAAAGTTCAAAAAACCTTTAAATGGGAAAAAAATTAAATTTTTAACCCGATGTTAAAATTTTATTCATTTCAAATTATGTAATTTCAGACTTAATTCTGAATTATAATTAAAAATAACTTTTTTGTACTGTTATTTTTGCAAAAATATTGAATAAGGTATATACAAATCTTATTTTATATTTTCACAAATTTCATTTCTTTAAAATTTTCACTCAGATCAAGGATGGCAATTCTTTTGAATTATCTGATTCCTATGTAGTTTCTTAAACCTTTATATTATCCTCAATATTATCAACCTTTATATTATTCATTTTTTTCTCTAAATTTCAAGAAATGGTTCAATTTCTTTCTCAAATATCATTAAAAACTGTTTTCTTAATTCCAAAAATATATATAATTTTCGAATATTTTAAAGAAAAATTCAAATAACTGCAGCTTCTAAAAATTTATCCGAAAATGATTCAAAATATTTTATTGAAATTTATACTAAATAAACCGAATCTTTGTTGTCAGAGAGCTAATTCTCAGTAGCAAAATATAATCCTGAGGAATACATAATTTCGGTAAAGTTTTGCTTCTTCATTATCGTCTGAGAAAAATATTATCATGTTTCGATCGCCTTGAAAAAAAGTCACAGCGATTGCTTTCAGCAAATTTGAGGAGTATTTAAATCAACGTCCAGAACTCTTAAAAGCGATGCAGTTGTTGTCATGTTGTTTTTGTTACTTATTGCACTTGACATCGACAAGGCCCCAGGTGATACAGCAGCAGATTTAAGCCGAATGAAGCGTCTCTTGTTTTTTGAAGTAACGCCAACTAGGGCCAAGAGTACGACTTAGCTGCACACTCATTTGCTTACACAGCCCCTTTTTACTGGGGGCCCAGTCACACATTTCACCAAAGGCACAAAGGAGAACAACCATGCCCGAACCGGGATTCGAATCCGGGGCTCCCAGACCACGAGGAAGACTCGCTACCTCTGTACCAATCTTAAAACTGATGCATTATTTACCAATTGTTATCTGTTATAAAAAAATTGATTTAAAATGTTAATTTATTCATAAAAATGTATAGTCTTGCATTGAATTTCATTTTTTTTTTTATATTTTCACAAAATTTGCGTATGTAAAGTGAAAAACATGGTTAAGTTATATTTAAACATATTGCTGTAAAAAGCATTTTGTGTGCACCAAAGATTTGTTCGTTTCAATATATGATTTTTTTTCCTTCTCAGAAATGAATTTCCGCTGCTTATAAATATGTAATGCTCCAGAACTAATAATATAAAATGAAATTTGAAATGAGAACTCCCAGTGCACTGCGGCATTTTATTTCTTCAAACGGTAACTGCTTTTCTTTTTACAACAAAAAGTTAGAACTGATATGAAAATTAATTCATCTTTCCCCAAAATAGCTTACGCCATCAACAATGATAAAAAAAAAACTGTGCACATAAAATATAAATCCAATAAAACCAATTTATTTCAGAGCTTTCGCATCTTTAGCGTGAAAAGGTAATAAAGACGGCCACTAAAAGAGAGCAATAAGATGCCGAAATAAAAAAAATCTACAAAACAGATATATTTCAACGGGTGACGACTCGAATTTCTGTAGAATTTCATAACTAAAACACGAAAGGTGATATGAAAACTGGAATTTTTATAGAAGAACCAGCACAAAGATACTTGAGCTTATAACGTGTCCTTTGCATGCAACAAAATACCGTCGGTTTAAACAAAACATTTCAGAAAAATTTCACAATTTGGATTCTTGCAATATGCAGAGAGAAATGTTTATTTTCTTTTTCCGTTTGATTCCAGAACCTCCATGTTTGTTTTGAAGCATCAGAGGCCCTCAAAATTTCAAAAACAGCAGCTGATTGTTTGAGCTTATTCGTGCGGAATTCTTATAGCGAAAAACGATGAAAATTAAATAAATAAAAAAATGCAGTTATAATTTTTTCGTAGCATTATGATAAACTCGTCTTTGAACTTGAAGGAAAGATTTATCGTGATTTGTTTTCTGTAGATGGAAAAAAGTCATTTAAAGCTGAAATATTTTTTAAAAAAAGGTCGTTGATTTTAAAAAATTCACTCGTTTTTGTTTGTTTGTTTTTAGTTTCAAGAGAAAATTAAAAATTAAATGGAAAAGGGGTAATTCACCTAATTTCTAGCAAAACATCAGGATACACAGGCTTAATACTTATTTTTAAAAAAATATCAATTCATTGTTTATGAATTTGAAATCTATTTGAGAAAAAAAAAGAATAAAACACCTACAGTGAATCTTTTTATTTATATTATAAGAATTCTTTTCTTAATCTTCCTTTCGAAAAACTGTTTTTAATAATCTTAGTATTCGTAAAAATACATCTTTGTAGAATGTTTTTTTTAAATTTCAATTTAATATATTTTTACAAAAATTTTGAGCTATAAATATATTGCTAGCACACTCAAAACCACAATATACTTGCAATTCCTTACATCAATAACAAACAACAATTTGAATCACAAATAAAGAAATTTATGTATAGTATATTTTTAAAAAAATAGCGAACTATGTTATGAAACTATACAGTCAATATTCCCATCTAAATTCCTATTTATTAAGTATTAAAAAAACTATTTAATGTGTTCTTTTAGTTGAAAGAATGTTCATGGAAGCAATACAAAAAGAATTGAATAAAATGAATTGAATCTAAATTATACATTTTATACTTCAACAGTTATATTGTGTTATTTATATAATTAAATATTACGAATTTTTTTCCGAATTGTTTTTTGAAAATTGGTAGAATAGTAAATTTAAAGGACGAAATGAGATGGAATAACCTGGTTAGTAGCGCTTTGGATTCGTATTCCTCAGGTTGCGAGTTCTAACCATGTCTGCTGAAGACTCTCAGTGTGTGTGTGTGTGTGTGGCTGGTGCACGTTAAATCTGTCGCAGTCTGTCTCCTCCTCCACGAGAGAAATGCCTTTGGAGGAACTAGGTCAGAGGCGATCGTTCTCTTTCCCAGTTCTAAATTACGATCTGGGGTTGAATGAATGAAATACATGAATGAAGAATTTGTGAAGCGTGTGAACTTGCCCTTGGGTCTCAAGAAATCCATACCCTCAGAACCTCCTTCATTGCAAAGAAGAACAGGGTACGGACAACAAGATGAAATATATTGAATTTTAAAAATTAAACAAAATATTTTCTTACTTCCTTGTTGTTTATTTATTTATTTGTTTTTTGACAAGTATTAAATAATGAAATATAATAATATTCCAATGTATTTTTATTTTAGAAAAGGAAATTTATTTGATCACATTCTGTTAGAAAATACTTTTTCTAATTCGAAACGTGTATGATATTAAATACTAATTTTTATAACAATTATTGAATCTTTCTGTTACGAAATATTTTGTAAAAAGGGGGTTTCGAACAGTTAATGTTTTCCAAGTGTGATAATGACCATGTACGGTTTTAAATATATTTCAGAACAAATTTACGGAATGCGGTAGAATTTCACTAATTCTATGTTTTACTCTTCATTTTGTAAAAACAAATTCATAATATTTTTAATGAAGTTGTAAATGAGAGTTTTAATTAAATAATTATTATCATAATTTCATTCCCTGTGAATGAGATTCAAAATCAGGATTCAAAGGAAAGATTTTTTCACATTCAACATGAAAAATATGAGATATAATATGAGAATCAATTAAGAATATAATGCAGGTTATATCTTATCTGATGAACAGAATCTCCAAGCAAATAATCCACTTCTTTTACAAACAAATTCCTTCTCTTTGCTAACATTTTTGGAGGTTGAAAATGGATATAATTCAAACATTAAAATTTTTAAAAAACATTTTAGAAATTATATTATCATTCCAATAAACAGAATTAGGATGGATTTACTGTCATCGGTTATGCAATAATCATAGAAGCTTTGAGTTTATTAGATTCCTCGATAAATCCTAATTATAGGTGAATGTTTAAAGGCATTATTATATTTTCTGAAACACCTGAACTAGAACGTGCTTGGTTCCGTAGTGTTGCCTCTTTTCAAGGATCTAGGACGAAAATTCAAAGAATGATTCGCCACATTGAAGGAAACAGAGATCTCTTATAGATTTCAAGAACACTATTCACAAGAGTAGCTCTACAAATCCATATCTTTCTTTCTGTTATTTTTGTGTTTGTACATACCATTTATTTGTATTTTTTGTGTTTTTCTTTTTTGTTATTATTTCTTTCCTCGGCCCTAATTTTTCTTTTGTATTTTTGCTATATTTTTCAGAAATTTGTTATCTCTAACAAACTATAAGTCTGCTTATGTGAACTAGCATAAGTCTTCAGTTTCTCTCCAGTAGTTAACTTAATTAGGCAAAGCCACTTTCCATTTAAATTCCAAACAGCTCACTATTTTATGATTTCTTTAATTCAATATCAAAATCTCCTATTAAATTTTAATCAATAAATGTGAGACGTCGAACAATAATCACTTTCATTATATATTCCACTTCATGCTCATTAAACTGTTTAAATAACCAAGTGGTTATAGTTGCAGGGGCATGAAGCGGTGTTGTGTGTTTATTATTGCTCAAACAGTGTCCAATTCCGTCTGAATTTATCCAGAACACTAGCTGAAGTGGTCTCCTCAAAACTTTCCCGTATCTTCTGTAATAACCATGTTGTTGTTTCTAATAGCACTTGCTATGGACAAACTCGCTGACGTGGTCAGTGATTTTTATCCGAGGGTGCATGTCTTGTATTAAGTAGCACCAACTAAGGCCAAAAGTACGTCTTAGCTAAACACGCATCTCACTCGCTTGCACAGCCCCTTTTTACAAGGGGGTTGGGCACATTTACACATGTAACAGACCGAACAGATGAAGAAAAACCGTTCCCGGTCCGGGATTCAAACCCAGCTCACCCAATAACGTGCAAGACGTGCTACCCCTGTGCCAGGGCGTTGACATTTTTACTCATGCTTTGCAACAACGAATTTCACTGATACACTTTTTCCTTTTATATTAAAATGTTAGTCAGTTTAATGATACAATGAATGATACGGTATTAATGAAACAATTTTCCTTTTATATCGAAATGATATTCAATTTAATGATGCAATTGATGATACGGTATTAATAATAAAATTTTCCTTTTGTATTGAAATGATAATCAATTTACTGATACAATTAATGATAAAATTCTCCTTTTATATTGAAATGATAATCAATTTACTGATACAATTAATGATGCAATTTTCCTTTTATATCAAAATGATAATCAATTTACTGATACAATTAATGATACGGCATTAATTTGATATATTGGTATTAATTTGATTATTTGATTCCTTTTATATTGAAATGATAATCAATTTACTGATACAATTAATGATACGGTATTAATGATACAATTTTCCTTTTATATGTTAATCAATGCATTTTCTTTTTATGAGTCTTTTATTGCTGATACATAATTCAGATTAAAGTGTAAAATTTAGGCGAATCTTATTTTTAAATGTTATCACGCTATTACAATCTAGAAAGAAGTTTTTAGTGATTGTATGGAATATTTAAACTGAAATTCAGAACTTTAACACTCATGATAGAGACACATTATTTGCTAATCACTATCAGTTATTGAAAAGTAAAATTGATTTAGAATGTTAATTTTATAATAAAAATGAATGACTGTGCCTTAAGTTTCAAAAGGATATATGATGTTTTTGAAAAATAATAATGTAAAGGGAAAAATATGTTTAAGTTGCATTTCATTATATTGTTGCGGAAAGTCATTTTCTGAACAACATGATTTGTTCCTTTCGATAAATAATTTTTAACGTCTTAGAAATAAATTTTCTCGGCTTATAAATGTGTTACGATTCAGAAGTAATATTATAAAACGGATTTTGAAATGGTTATTCCCACTACACTGCAACATTCTATTTTTACCAATATTAAATTCTTTTCTTTTCAAAACAGAAAGTTATATCTGATATGAAAATTAATTCATCTTTTATCAAAATTGCTTAAGCCAACGGCAAAAGAAAAAAATGCGCGCATAAATTACAAATCTAATAAAATCAATTTATACCAGAGCCTTTGCTTCTTTTGCCCGAAAAAGCAATAAAGAAAGCCGCTAAGAAATAGCAATAAGAAGTTCGAATAAAACATTCTACAAAACAGATATATTTCAAAGGGTGACGACTCGAAATTCTGTAGAATTTCATAACTAAAACTCGAAAGATGATATGAAAACCAGAATTTTTATGGAAGAACCAGCAAGATACGTGAACTTATAACGTGCCCTTTGCATGCAACAAAACACCTACGGTGTAAAGAAAACAGGGCACAAAATGTTGCATTTTGGATTCTTGCAATATGCGGAGAGAAATATTCATATTTTTCTTCTTTTAAATCCGGAGCCTCGTATTTGTTTTGAAGCGTCAGAGGCCCTCAGAGTTTCAGAAACAGCAGCTGATTGTTTGAGCTTATTCGTGCGGAATTTTTATAGCGAAAAACAACAAGAATGAAATTTAAAAAATGTAGTTAGAATTTTTCATAGCATTATGAAAAACTCGTCTTCGAACTTGAAAGAAATATTTGTGTTGATGCATTTTCTCTGGATAAAAAAAGTCATTAGAAGCTAAAATATTTTTTAAAGAAAAAGCCATTGTTTTAGAAAAATGCAGTTATCTTTTTGTCTGTATTTTAAAACAAAACTGAAACACAAATGGAATAGGCGAAACTTCTCATGGTTAAAAATAAACATGTTTAATTCTTATAAAAAATACTTCAATCCGTTGTTTAAGCTTGTTTAATAAAAAAAATGTATTAAAGAATAAAATGGCTTAGAGAATCTTTATATTTAAATTCTAACCATTCTTAATCTTCCTCTTGTAATTTAATTTTTTTTATTAACTGATTTAAAAATTTGTAGCGCAGTTTTTAAAATTACAATTTGATACATTTTTATAAAATGTACGAAATATATATAGATTGTTATCATTTTCAGAATCATCGTATGCTTACAACTTATATTGTTAATTAACTTTTATAATTTCGCTTTCAATTAAGATGTTTAAGTATAGTATGTCTAAAAATTAACTATCATGTTAGGAAACAATTTAGTCACTATTTTCATCTAAATTCTACTTTAAAAGTTCAAAAGCCATTAATATTTTTATTTTAGTTGATATTAATCAACATTGGTATTAGTTTATGTTAGCTCATTAAACGATGCAAAAAATGTTTTTTTTAATAACTTATCAGAAATCTTAATATATTTTGTATAAATTTTTAACAGCTGCAACCTGCTGTTAAATGATTAACTTATAATAAAATCTGCCTAAATAGGTTTTACAAATAGAGAATTTACAAGATGAAATATATTGAATTTTATAGTTAATCAAATCTATTAACTTATATATAGTAGAATTTTTTTATTTTTAGCTGATAAGTAGTAAATAAAGAATTGGAATAATATACCAATGGATTTTATTTTAAATAAGGGAATTAATTTATCGTATTCTATAAGAAAACAATTTGTCTATTTAATTAAAAACTTTGATAATAACAATTACTTCAAATCTTTTTTACAGCAATTAATTATTATTATATTAAGCAACATTTATTTTCAAAACTTTCTCGCCTCTTCTTTAACAAAGTGCTGTTGTCCCTTATGGCACTTGCCATGGACGATCTCGCCAACGTTTCAAGTAGCGCCAACTAGAGCCAAGAGCATATCTTAGATACTCACGCATCACATTTCCTTGCACAACCTCCTTTTACAGGAGGCACATTCACATATCTTACAAAGAAAACAATGGAAAAACAACCAACCGTGATTCGAACTCTTCACGCCTAGATCAAGGAAAAGACCCACTACCCTTGTGCCAACTTGGCAATAAACTTATCATGCCAGAGGAAACTTTACGTGCCAATGACTAAATTAGCTATAGTTAGAATTTCAATTTCTACTGAATCTATAGTGCCATATTTGGCGATTAATTCATGCCATGTGTCAATATTATCAAAAATTCGAATTTATGATTCATACACGTTTTTCTCGAGCTATTGATCAAAAATTGAAACACACCTGTTCTTGTAATCACACAGTTTTATACCAAATTTTAAATATTTATGTCGCTGCGTGTTTGAATGATTGTGTTTACATACTTTTAGAAGAACGAATGGATTAGCCAATCAAACCCTTTGTTGGATTTGGCGGAAATTTTGGCAGGTGTCTCAACTGTAGATGTTAAATCTGTTTGTGTAATTCAATCTATCGAGAGTCCTTTGTTTTGTGTGTATAGTGTTATATTAGAACTGGCGAACAAACAAACTTTTTTGCACATTCTGTACTAAATGTAATAAAAATCTTCGAATTTTGTTTAAAATCTGTATACCAGGCTTCAATAGCCTAACTCAAAGCATTTTTGACTTATTGTTGTCACAGACAGAAGAACATTTTCCCAATATGCTTTTTTTCTAACTTAGAAATGTCTGGAACGGTAAGATTCGTAAACGTTTCGAATGTGAATTTGTTTTAACGATTATCATACTTTCTCTCTACTACGCATTCGAGTAAGTAAATATTAGATAATTATGAATCAAAACAGTTTAATACATTTAAACATGACATGACATGACATGATATGACTTTAATACATTTAAAGTCATGTCATTATATTTACCTGATTTTTTTTTTTTTGTATTTTCTAACTTTATTTTTGCAATATGAGGAAAATAAAGTTTATTAGTTATTTATAAAAATAGGAGTTAGGTAAATGTAAAAAATTAAGTTTAAAATAAAATATGCTATCATATTTCAGTGTACCATGTCGGAGCATCATTTCTTGAACGGCCATTCTATCTTTATCAATTTTCATTGTTTCACTTGAATGAGTCATTTTAGTATTGCAAACGATCCAAAATAAATTGTCTCACATTTACGGTTTAAAAAAATATCACATTTACCATTTATTTCATTTCATATAATAGCGTACTCAAAATGACATTTTTCTAGTTTTATTTGCTGCAGTCATTCACTTATTTTTTTAAATCAGAGCTTTTGTAAATTCGTTATTAAAAGTGGATTTTTGGAGACGCTCGTGCGGATAATAAACTTTTTATTTTTCGCTAACGTATTTTTGTTGACGCCAAAAACGTCATCCCAAAAACAACTTCATGTTCTGACATGATAAAATGAGCTTTTGTCTTAATCGAAGGAAAATATTTAGAAAATCTTCCAAACATGGGAACGCAATATGGTCAGAAAATGAAATCAAACGTCATAAAAAATTGACCGCACATAGAAATAACTTCAGTTAACCCCCAAAGCATCAATTGAGATGAATTACTTACGCTGTTACATCGCTACAATTGATGTCAAAAAACAATTGTTTCACCTCTCGTTAATGATCGGTTAAATTGATTTAGTGAATACTCAGTTTTAAAAGAAGACATGAGAGAGAAAAAATCAGAAATGAAATATAGGTAATTAAATAATGTGTGGATAATTACATAATTTCATTAATTAATCATAATAACGTAAAAAAAGGACTGATGATTGCCATTCAAGCAGCTATTTAATGAAGTGATTGAGAGCATGAAACTGCTTTTGTAACAATTTTTCAAGCTAGCTATATTTCTAACAATTAATGATACTTTACGGTATAAATAGTTATATTAAATTATCACTTAATGATCTTTTCATTATATAGCATCAGGTTTTATAAGTCTGATTCAATTATAATTAAGTAAAATATGGAATTTTTGAAGATGAGATGAAAGTAATAGCTGAAATAAAAATTAAACTTTCACTTCCATCAATTTTTGTACGTTGGATCGAATGCATTTAATGAGATTATTGACTGCGTTATAAAAACAATTGAATTCTCACTTTATTTTTATATTATGTTGGGGAAAACGAAATTCATTATTATTTTACAGCCATCTACCGAGAAGATAATGGATTTCTTTCCATTATTTTCTCTCCATATGGAGTTTTTGAAAATAATGGGGAAAGAAATCCATCATTTTCTTTTAGATGGCTGTAAAATAATAGTGGATTTTTTTCCCCAACCTAATATTAGCAGTTAATATTTTCCTTAAAAAATAAGACTTGTAGATTAAAACCCATATTTATCTGACTATGCATTAAATTTCATACACAAACTCAAAATTTCCATAGGTGTATTCGCGGCAATAGTGTATTGGAGTCAATATAATATATTAATGTGTATTAATAGATATATTAATATATATTATTAAATGTATAAATACATATTAATAAATATATTAATAATATAAATATATTAATTTTCTTAAATTTATTAATTTGCAATTATATTGAGACAAGGAAACTCAAGCGAAGACTAGTGTAGTAATATATTTTTAGAATTAAATCTCTAACTTTCTTCATTTTATGACAAACACATATCTAGTATAATTAAAAGTCAATTTTTTTTATTTTAGTTGTTTTCTAATTTTTAGCCTTTGATTTAAAAATAATCGTTATTATAAAAATTATGTAATTTTCAAATCAAATTTTTCTTAAATTCTTAATTAAGTGGAGCTTACTTCCACCTTGCTCAAGGAAAGCACA
>JAOUZG010019110.1:698621-712946 GCA_026289955.1 Argiope argentata | reverse complement strand
ATATATATATATATATATGATTTACTCTATTTATAAATCTACGCCTTTCCATATCACAATCAAAGCGTACATTAAAAATCGTTTTACAAAATTAATTAATAAGTAAATGAAATTAAATGAATAAAAACTTCAGTCAACTTAAAACAGGAAAGGAAACACAGAGAAACTAATTTCGTTTGGTTATGAAAGATGGGATAGCTGCAAAGAACTAAACTAAAAATGTGATTTTTGAAATCCTGTAAAACAGAAAATAATTTTTATCATAGACACGGCAGAGTAAAAATTGTTATAAAATTAAAATTACTCATTTAGCAATATTAAAAAAAAAAAAAGAATACGAATTTTTCCTTTAAAAAACTGACGTTGAAAGAAATATGGTAGAATAGTACCTCGCAAAATGACGAGGCTTGCGAATAAAAATTGTATTTGCCCTTAAGTCAATTTAGACACAAAAGTAAATCTTAATAATAAAGAGTAAGTAAAATAAAATAATAAGTATTCAAAATAAATTCCATATAATTTTCGAAAAAAATTAAGGTGCGATGATAGTTTCTCTATTCACAACTAGATGGCAGAACTAGCAGTAATCCTAGTTCAAGAAGTTCAGATTTGAATATATAATTCCCCTTTCTCACACTCAAAAGGATGAAGAAAAAAAGAAAGAAAAAAAAAGACTCTCTGTCCAATTCGCTTGAATTCATTATAAATGTGATCTGTCACATACTTTATCTCAAAAATAGCTTGTTAATTTTTTAAAAATATTAATAATTAACAGTTCAAAGCTACTTAAATAAAAAGTGTCTAGGAGCAAGTATATTATATATTCAATACAGTTTAGAAGAGAAAAAATAAAACTATAATGAGATTTTGAGAGAGTTGCTTGGAAAAGAATGAATATGAAGAGAAATGATGGTTTTATGTCTGACATTATTATTTCCCCTCTCTTATTATTATAATTTAAATCACACGAATAAACATTGATCATTTAAATAATTTTTTTCTAAGAATTATAAGGTGGGATCGTTTCATTAAAAAAAAATAATGCTTTTGGAACTCGAATCTATATTACATATTTTTAAGAAGCAATAATCTGAAAATCCAGTTAAATTCGAATTAAAAAAAGAAAAAGGTTATCGCAGTCTGATGCTAAAACACATAATTTATCCATGCCAGTGATAATTGTAGTTATAAAAAAATGGTCAGGAAAGAATGAAAAAAAGTTATAGTTTTGCAAGGAAAAAAAATAGTAAGTAATAAAATACCATAAGTGATTATCGATGTTTTTAGAAACTGCATTGAAATTCTTTGCATAACCTTTTTATAATTTAAAAAAAAATTGGATTCTATTTTTATCTCAATGTATATAATAAATATTTCACTATATTTTTTAATGCATTTAAATATGCAATTATTTTTCGATGGCATTATTTTAAATATTTATATTCGCTTAAATCGTTAGACATAAAAGCCTAATATAAACAAAAAGTAATATTGTTTTAATTTTTTAAAAAATATTCTACGGTTCTAGTTCAACAAAAAAAATTTCGATTGTATCATTTTAACATATTTAAATAAGCTAAAATAATGTAATTCGAATATTTATTATATATATTAGGATAAAAATAGAAGTGTAATTTTTTAATCAGAAAAACCATTATACAAATGGTTTCAATGCAGTTTCTAGGAATATTGATAATCTCTTTTTGTTTTTTATTTCTAAATCGTGTTTTATTTTCCACAAAACGCTATCATTTTTTCCCCTTTTTGGATAAAAATTTTTTTTCATATCTATCATTATTATTATTTAAATGAGTAAATTAGGACTTTTGGAATTAAAGGCTGTAGTTCTCTTTTTCTTATATTTAATTTAACTGGAATTTCAAGGTTTTTTTTTTTAATAATTGTTTCTTAAAACAAAAATTTAACCATTTGCTTTAAAAAGTGTATTTTGATTTTTTATGCTGGATTTAGATTAAAACAAGAAGTTAAAAAATAGCCAATTAAACTTTATCATGTGCTGTGAGAACTATGAAATTCGTCTTGGAAAATTCAGTTTAA
The DNA here is from genome assembly GCA_026289955.1 of Argiope argentata. NCBI lineage: Eukaryota > Metazoa > Arthropoda > Arachnida > Araneae > Araneidae > Argiope > Argiope argentata. The sequence goes on along the minus strand of JAOUZG010019110.1, from coordinate 710,888 downwards.
GATCTAAGATTGACTTTCGCGGCTGATTTGTAAAAAAGAATTACTTTTCAGATGCCTTCTTTAAACTTCAACATACTCCTACAGATGGCAGCACGAACTTTCATAAATTTTAATTTTATTCTTCAAAGTAAATTTATATTTTATGTGTGATCGCATTATTAATTATATTTCAAAAGCAAAAATTAATGGTGTTGTCACAAGCATCTATTATACTTCTGCGAACAAATATTTTCTCCAGATAATTTCATATTTTGATTCTTTTCTCGTCTAGCTTCTTTATATCGTGCTAGAGCCTTTTAATATTTAACAGCACAATGTTTATATATAATTTAATATTTAAAATATTATTTAAATTTAGCATCAGTTCTATACACCAAATGTATGGATATAGAAAAAAAATACAAATACTCATGAGAAATAATTTTTTACACATTTTTCTGTGAAAAATGAAATGATTTTTAAATTTTATTTAATGCATCATAGAAAAAGAAATTAAATTAGAAGTCTATCTTTTTATCAAAAATTCTATTCTATTCCTTTCTGAATGTTCTGCAAAATAAATTTCTTTTGGTGATAATCACGTGATTAGGAGGAGGATTACTACTCAACACTTAGATACTGCAAAACTTGGAGAAAAATAAAGAAAAGTATCCGTCGGGATCTATTGAAAGGCGTAGATCTTTCTGGCGCATCATCTTAGCTTAGACGTGTATCGCCGATATGGCCGTGTCGTTAGCACTTTCTGGCTCCCGATGTGCTTCTAATTGCCTTCTGAAACAAAATGTTATAGGAAAGTGCAAATCGGCTGTTAACTGCAGACAATTTTCTCTTTCCGCAACCTGTCAGGTTGCCGGCGAACCCGAAGGGCCTCGAATAGCGACCCAGGATATCCCCGGACCAAAATCCTCATCTCTAAAAAATGAGCTGAACAACCTCCAAAACCCTGCTTCTGTTCAGCTATTTATTAATTATGGCAAATCGATTGGCAATTACCTGGTCGATGCTGATGACAACGTTTTTCTTGATGTTTACAATCAAATATCATCCATGCCTCTTGGATATAACCACCCTTCTTTGATTCAGGCTATGAAAAATCCAGACAACCTGCAAGCGTTTGTTAACAGGCCCGCCCTTGGTGTTTTGCCACCGATTGATTTTGTTGAAAAGTTGAATACCAGTCTGATGTCAATTGCACCGCCAGGTCTGAAGGAAATCCAGACAATGGCTTGTGGATCCTGTTCAAATGAGAACGCATTTAAAGCAGTCTGCTTTTGGTACCAAAACAAGCAGCGCGGCGGCAAACCTGTCACTGAGCAAGAGCTTCGATCCTGCATGGTGAATGAAGCACCTGGGGCAGCAAATCTAAGTATTCTCTCATTTATGGGAGGATTTCATGGGCGTACCTTTGGAGCACTTGCTTGCACTCATTCCAAACCTATTCACAAACTGGATGTACCATCATTTGACTGGCCGATTGCTGATTTCCCGAAATATAAGTATCCATTAGAGCAACATCAGAAGGAAAATGCTGCTGAGGATGCAAAGTCCTTAGCTCAAGTTGAGGATTTGATTGATAGGTATCAAAAGAAACGTCCTGTTGCTGGATTAATTGTCGAACCCATTCAAGCTGAAGGAGGGGATAACCATGCATCAGACAGTTATTTTAGGAAGTTGCGTAAGTTGTGCTTAGATAAAGGTGTTGCTTTTATTTGTGATGAAGTCCAAACTGGTGGTGGACCCACTGGAAAATTTTGGGCACATGAATACTGGGGTCTGGAGGTCCCTCCAGATATAGTCACATTTAGCAAAAAGATGCTAACTGGTGGCTATTTCTATCGTGATGAATTTCGTCCAGATGCAGGTTATAGAATTTTTAATACTTGGGTAGGAGATCCCTCTAAGATGGTACTGTTGCAAGAAGTTATTAAAGTAATCAAAGATCAGAATCTTGTTAAAAATATGGAAACAACTGGAGCACATTTACTAAAGGGTTTTAAAGATCTCCAGAATAAACATGTTGGTAAAATTTTTAACGTTCGTGGCAAGGGAACCTTTGCAGCCATAGATTTTGCTAGTGCTGAGGCTAGGGATAAAGCTGTTAAATGCTTACATAAAAGAGGTGTTCATTGTGGAGGAAGTGGGGTTAAAACCTTAAGAGTTAGAACAGCACTTATTTTTGAACCAAAGCATGCTGATATATTCTTAGATCGTTTGAACCAGGTATTGAAGGATGATTTTTGATTTAATATTGATATTAAATTTAAATCAACTTAATGAAAACAGAAATTATATATTTGTTACTAAAATATTAGATGGTTGAGATATATAGATTTTTATGCTGATAAAACTAAATTTATCTTAAAAGATGAAAGTTCTACTTTTTTACATATATTTTTATCAAAAAAATTCTTAGCTGAGAAATTTTTAAAGTTTGTGTTTGGTTAAAAGTGTTTTATTTTATACCATTTTTTAGTTTCTAAAATTACTGGACATTATTTTCTTGGAGGAGTTTCTGGTGATGCGGTATATTAACAATTCTATATATTGATTGGTTTCTGATCTAAAACTTTTGAAAGTTTGCTTTATTATTGGCCAAAAAATTAATTTTGGAAGTCGTTAAGTTTTGAGATTTTTTTTACATTGTTTTGTTGATTTTAGGCAGACAAACTGTGGTTCAGTTATTATATGTTCAAAGTACATAATCTGGTATACATGTTGTAAATTAGAAAATTGCTGAAAATATTAAAATGATATAAATTTAAATTTATTTTTAACATCAGATTTCAATATGTTTGATTGGGGAAGTAAAATCTTTTAATTAGAATATCTGTGAGATAAAAATTCTGTTGTTAAATGCTAATCATTGAACAATTAATCCCAATACAAAAGTTAATGCAGTACCTAAAAATGAATTGATAGTGTATAAAGAAATTCAAGCACTTTTTTTTTAACTTGATTCTTAGCAGTTAATAAATAATATAGTATTATATGATCTTGAATTACAAGCTATCCATGAAGTTGAAGTAATTGAACATGCCTTGCCTTTTGTGTTTATTATTTGTTCTAATATATTTGAAATGTTTTGGTTTTGTTCTAGTGCAACTCTGAAATGGTTATAAGATGTCCTCAGAAATTTAATTATTTCTTAGAGTTGCATTAAGTGAGATCTATGTTTAATTGTAATTATTGACAAATTACAAACTGATACTAAATAAGGCATTGAATAATATAACTGCACTGAAATAAAATAAGGCATTCCAATCAAGATAATTAACTGTTCTTTAGTGCTGTTCTATCGATGAACCAATATTATTAGCATTGGTTATTGATGTTGTATTACCCCAATAAAATCTAAAGACTAAATAATAATAGTTGTTTGAATGTCAGCATTATTCTTACTGACATACCAAGCATTGGCCGAAATTTCACTTTTTTTCCTATCGTCTGATTTCATCATCATTAATATTTAGTTTTTATTATTACACTAACTTGATAAACGAGTCTTCCAATAGTTTAAATGTGTTGTTGTCTATATGTGTTATATTTACCGAGCTGATAAATAAATGCATCCATATATTTTTGTATTGTGTTAGAAAATAAATAGAGAATGTTTTTCTTGGTGTTAAATATGCACTTATAATTTTTCTGTATTATTAAGTGTTGGTGCTGGTTTATTTTAATGAGCAAGTTTAATTGCTGATTTTGTGTTCTGACATTAGTTCTTAATGTGAATTAAATCTTTTTTTCTTACTTGGTGCTTTTCTATTGTCCTGACTGCAGCTAAAATATGTATCAAGTATCCACAATATTTTACAAAAAAAAAAAAGTAATGCTTTCTTTTTTTATTATTATGTGAGAACATGATATTTTGGTTAGGAGGTTTTGATGCCTGAAATTTACTAGCAAAAAACATTTTACCAATGTTTCAATATCATTATGTATTCTTCTTTGAATGCACACATTTTTAAAAGGCTGACAAAAAACTATAATGTTATAAATGTTATATTATCTCAAAATTGGTCGAGGGCCAAAACTTTGTTTTGCTAGTTAGAAAAAAGTTGTTTTAAAGTCTTGTGATTGTTTCAAACCGGTTTAAATGGGTTAATGACTTAATTTAACTAAATACCTTTAAAAATAAACATGTTCTGGCATGATAACTTGAAATTTACAATTAAACATTTTATTGCTTTTTTTTTTACTTAAACCTTTGGTACTTTGTACAAGTATGGTCCTTGCAATTAAATAAAAGTAATATTTTGCACCAAAATGCCTACTTAGTGTCAGCTGCCTTAAACTGGCTGTTTAAAAGTATGTTGCTAATTTTGTGGCATTTGATTTTTGTTATGTGTTATGCATTTAGCAAGTGTTTGTGTTGACATAAAATTATATTTTGCATTAAAACTCATGTTGAGTAACAGCTGCTGTCAAATTAACAGAAGATTAATATTGTTTTCTTTTCTTTTGATTACAAATATATATATATGTTATTGATTTAACCCAATTGTTACTCAATTTGATAATTTTGCAAATTTTTATAAATTGCCAAAAGAATAAACTCAATGTTGTTGTTTTTTGTGTGTGTGAGGGGGGAAATTTATTATTTTAAAGTTGTTGTTTGTTTGTTTTTTAATTCTGAAGCATTGCACATATTTCCCATCTATAAATGTACTGTTTATCACAAATGTCTAGTCAAGATATATGTATATATCAGTGTGCATTGCCGTTTCTCCTATAGATTAAATGTTTCTTCCTTTGAAATTTTTGGCGTAGACATAATGGTGGCAAGGAATATATTATACTCGGAATATAAATTGTGGAAAGATTTAAAATTGTGACTTTAAAAAAATGTCTAGAATGTCTAAGGGCAAAAATGTTGCCCATCGTATTAAAAGTGGTTAAAGGATTGGAAAATTAAACCTATGGCATCTTCTTTTATGAGATTTTGTGAATATTTAAGGAAGGTAATTTCTATCTTTGTGCCAAACATTTAGCTAGCTAAAACACATATATGTACATTGTATATCTAATGTGCTGTATTGATATGACTAATAACAATAACATACATTATGATAATTGTACTATTCTATGTACATTTACTATACCATAATGATGTGCTTTTATGGCATTATTTGTTTGTGTTTATGCAATATATGTTGCTTCAATGTTATTTTTTTTAAATATTAAAATATGTTTATCAGTTGATGAAGTTTGTTTTAAATTGATTTATAAGAAACACTGAATATTTCCTGTAAGTATAATCTGGTAACTTAAAACTACAGGAAGTAAACCTGAAGCAACAGAACATTTTTGTTCAAGTAAATATTTTTGTGAATTTACTACAAAAAAAAAACAAGAAATTCAACTAAGAAAGAACATTTTGAATTCTGTTTGACTAGCAATATAATATTGATCTTTTCTCAAAGGCAGAAAAAACATAAGTCATATTTACATACGACACTCATAAAACTTTATTTAAAAACAATGACATGTATAAAAAAACACATTGATAGTTTCAGATCAACAAAGACTTCAACAAACACCACATGGATAACTATTTACAAAAGTTCCAGTACCACATAAAAAAAATGCAGTAGCATTTGTGATAAAATACAAATTTACATTTGAATAAATACTTTAAACTTTGTAATGAAAAGTCAAGATTTACTTTAATAAATTGAAAGAAATATTATTCAATTTTGAATTACAATTTTCATTTGGCATTCAATATTCTTTTAAACAAATGAAATAAGAGTTTTATTTAGAAAAAAACTTAGATTTAAATAGTTTTTTTGATACATATTAGAAAATATATTTTATTGAGTATCCCTGCGATATTTCTGCTATTTAAATTTTGATAATTAAAGTACTGCCATTATTCGAATAATTTTTTTTAATAGTTTCACTGTACAGTATTATATATATATATTTAAAAAAAATATTACCACAAGAAAATTTTGCATTAATGACCACTATTTTTACTAAAAATAATGGAATTATTTTTTTAATTTTGAAATTCTTGAGCAGAATTCAAGAAAAGAATATTTTTAATTCTATAACAATAAGTGATGAATGTGCTTTTTTTACTATTAAAATAATAGTTTTAAATATTTATATTAAAATAATTTTGTTTTACCACTCTTACTAACAACTCGCAAAAATTTTCTTTTGTATATTTTTGTAGTTGAAAATGGCTACAAGAGAATTTTGAAGGGACCTTATTATCGGCATAGTTTTCCGTTATGGTGTTGATATACCTTGGAAATTTGAAAATTTTCTTACTATAGCTTCATTAAAATGTATGGATTTAAATTAAAGCTAATTATTCGTTGACGATAGATTACTAGTCATTCAAGTTTATGTGTCCGTATTATCTATTATATTATGTGTCCGTATTATCTATTATTTAAGCCTTAAAAGCGTTTAAAAAAAGCAAGATTTTGAATCCATTTTTCGACACTTTTCTCAATGAATAAGAATTGATTCTTCAAAATTACAAATAAAGAAATTAACAAATTTTTATTATTTGGGAGGCATCAATACTGAAAAAGTAAAAAACGCTAAATGCTTATTTATAATCAAACAATGAAGACTTTCTCGATCTAATATGAATTCCATTAAAATGTATTTTTTTATTATTTATTTTTTTAATTTGTCCGGTTTTGACTGCGCCATTAAAAAATCATCAATCAACTAACCTATGAAATCGTTTAGTAAGAAATGTTTGAATCAATTTTAAAGGAAAAGGATTTAGTTTTTTGCGATAACAAAAAAAAAAAAAAAAATCATAAATACTGATCTAAATCACCGATTATATTTCTTGGAATATATTATTTTCAATGCCATTTGAGGGAATGATTTATCGTCTGGGCCGATTCTTATATCTCATCTCGCCTTTTGTGATATTTTTATTGGACATTAAGCGTCTGGAATTCTTAGAATTTGAAAGCATTAAAAACTCCTGATAGATTTTTAACTGTTAATTTTTTGAAAACTAATTTTCGCCTATTTTGTCGATAGTTCTCAGTATACAATTTGAAAACTATTGAAATGAGGGGAAGAAATACTTACAATTTTTATAATGGGTTTCATTTGTCCAGTATTTTTTCAAATTTTAATTCTTATTATCGTTGCATATTTCTCATTATGGGTACAAATGAGTTTCCTAAATAAGCAGATAATAGAGCAGAATTTCCTAATAAGATTTCTTATTTTTACGATTAGAAGAATGAAAAATAGTTTTTATTTTTTGAATACTATAAACAGTGTTTATCTAAAAATTCAATCTGTTAATTCAAATTGAAATACAAAATGGATCCCCCCCCCCCTCTCTCTCTTTTCTATCTTCGTTTAAAAGTTTGTTTTAACAGAAACTTCGTAACATTAACGAAGGCAAAAATGTAGCTAAGAGAAAATATTTGTTTTATTTATGTAAAAAATTGATCTTTCTGAAAATTAAAAAAAATATTATAATAATAAGGGAAAGAGAACAGTTAGATGGTTTATATTTCATTAAATTGCTTGACCTTGTTATAGTAAGAATATTTCATTGATAAATTGATAGATGAAAATACTAACGAAGGATTATATTTTAGAAGTAATTGGCGAACATTTGTTTGGAATTATGATAACCAACATTATTTGATTTGATTTCAGAATTCTTGCAATTGATTAAAAATGCAATAATTATCTTAATTCTTCAATAAATTTATTGCCAAGAATACATTAATTTTATTTTTTCCCTGAATCGTAAAATATAACAAGTGATAACTGTAAACAGGATTTTGTCTCGAGGGGGAAAAAATTTATCTATAAATTTTTTGAAGTAGTACTTTGCGAAGAATAATCTTTTAATAGATTAAATCGATAATGTTATTACATCTTAAAAATAACCATTCTACGCCTCGCCCATTTTTTTGAATTTGTTCCAGATCTGCTTATCTAAAAGAGAATACGAAAGTTCTTAAAAGATAACATTTTCTCCCTTTTTGGCATGTTTTCAAATAAAGAGCTAATATAATGAAATACTCAGAATATTTTCGTATATAAATAATAAAATACAGTAAGTAATGGATGTGTACAGGATTTTATATCGAATAAACGTTAATTATAAAATTTAATTCGAATAAACATTAACAGAATAGATTCTCAAAGAAAATACTTAGAAAAGAATATTAGGTCAGTAATTTCATTTTTTTTATATTTTAGGAATCAGATGACATATAATCAGTATCAAAATTGTTTTGTTCTATTATTAAAGAATTAACCGTAAATTATTAGTTTAAAAGTTTTTAGAGTCATGTTTTCAACAACATGGAGGCTATTTTTAGCGGTTTTTATAATTTTTGATATCAACACAATAAACGAAAGAGCAAAACCAGTTGTTCGCAGATAACTGAAACAATTTTTATCTACATTATAATTTTAAAATAATTTCCAGCTAAATTTAAAATGATATGAATAAGAAACTAAAATCAATTTGAAACTATGACTGGACTTGAAAGAATTAACCTTGCATTATTTTTATTTTATTATTCTACGTGTTCATTTTATGAGATTGTTTAACATTAATTTATTTTTATAAGAAAAAAAGTAAGTCATTGTTTATTTATTTTTCCATTTTATTTGTTTTATACCTAAATATCCTTATCAATATTTGACAATATTACCAATGGAGCTTTAGAAGTTAACATAAATTAATCATTTTTGAAGTTGCTATTATTGTTTGAAATATTAAGCATTTTTTTAAAAACTGCTCGATTGTTTCGAAGGCTGCTAGTAAAGAAATATTGAATCTTGCAAGTAATTTTAGAGGCATAAGGTCAATTGTAGTGATGACCACGGGTTCGTTATATTTTTCGCAAGCAAATATAATTCAAATTTTACAAAAGCCATTAAGAAACAAGCATAAAAATTAGTGGATACACCCATTATATTTAGAAGAATAACTGTTTAGTTTTAAAGGGGGCTTTTTATTTCACTAAGTGAAAATAATTAAGTTAATAAAATTTTACATTAAAGACATTCATTTCGATATTTTTTGATGGTTTGTGTAAATTTTGTCATCTATTATATAAATATTATAACAGATGCCAATTAATTCTTTACAGTAAATTGATTAGAAAAGAGTAGGGTTTAATTATTGGATTATTTCAGTAAAAATATGACTTCGAACGAACTATTTGCAACTTCACGAAGAATTTTTTAAATGCACAATCGAAAATTACTTATAATAATTATAAATCAGAAAGTAATATAGCATTGAACCTAAAAAATATTTGTTCAAAAAGTCTTGGACATAAGATCTTTCCAATAAAATTGTATAGTTAGTTCATGACTGTAATAACCCTGATGGTTTTACTGCCGTGGATAGACCTCATGAAATTTTAATTAATAACAACATTTACATAATATATTTCCTTGAGAATCTACAGAATTTTCTGATGTCCTGAAAGGATATTAGAAAATTCAAATTAAGTTTTAAAATTATCAATTTCTGAATAATTAAAAAAAAGGTTTTTCAATGATTCTAGACTGTTTGGTAACTAATACTCTGCAAATTCAACCTAGATATTTATCAATATATTTTTAAGACACTCAGACATCAGCTTAACGTAGTATTGATAACAATAACCTAAAAAGGCAGCACCAATAAATTAAGTATTGACCAATCATTTCATAAAAATGCTATCGCCGTAGAATATCTACTTTTATACATAAATAGAGAAAATTAACTAACTGGTATAGTTAATAGTCCATCTTTAGTCTACAAAGCTTGTCTTGGCGCATTGGCGTAGTCAGCCCACATATCTTCTGAAGGCTTCACTATTTTGCCCATGGCAATGGCCAAGCCTGCGACGTTGTCCATGATGAACCAGAGGAAAGGCCTGTCCAGCACGACTGAGATGTCTTTGTCCGCCTTGTCTGAACCCGAACTGGAACCTGATCCTTCTCGTACTTCCACGTAGGCAGCGTGTGTGACGTTAGTGACATGGAGCCATCCGAAGTTGCTGATGCCAAATAGGTTGGCATATCCCGGCGTGAACAGGTCAACTAGGCCCAAGTTGAAGAGAGCTTTGGTCAGATTGCCATGCGTTTGTTTTATACTGATTCGTGGCATCTAAGGAAACGAATAATAATAATAAGCAAAATAAATTACTTCATCAATACTACTATTATAAATGTGAAAGTTTGGATGGATGGATGATGGGGTTCAATCACGCCAGAACGACTGAAGGAAATTGGATGAAATTAAGCACAGAGATAGATTATAGTCTACAGAAGAATATAGGCTAGTTTTTATTCCGGTTAATTGAGTGGTAAATTTTTTTATTAATTAAAAACTAAATTTTCCACCAAAAAATAAAAAATCTGAAAACATCTGCCTGAACTTTTTGAATCGTTTGTTTTTATTTTTCTATTTCCGGTATTCTTTTAATATTATCTTATTTAATGGAATTCTTGGTGATTTATTGTAGGATTTCCCGACAGAAAGCCTTTTTCATCAGATTAAAAAAATAAAAAAAATATATCTAATCGGTTTTTTTTTTTTAATTTTTCTGTTTCCGTTTTTCATTTCAATATTATTTTACTATTCTAAAGGAAGGTTTATTTTTTTTTCTTACGCTGTTCTTGTAATTAGTAAAAATAATTGCTTCATCAATACTACTATTATAAATGTGAAAGTTTGGAGGATGGATGATGGGGTTCGATCACTCCAGAACGGCTGAAGGAAATTGGATGAAATTTAGCTCAGAGATAGATTATAGTCTGCAGAAGAACATAGGCTAATTTTTATTCCGGTTTATTGAGTGGTTAATTTTTTTTAATTAAAATATAAATTTTCCACTAAAAAAAAGAAAATATGAAAACATCTGCCTGATCTTTTTGAATCGTTTGTTTTTATTTTTCTATTTCCGGTATTCTTTAAATATTATCTTATCTAACGGAATTCTTTGTGATTTATTGTAGGGTTTCCCGACAGAAAGCCTTTTTCATCAGAAAAAAAATGTAAAAAAATCTAATCGTTTGTTTTTATTTTTCTGCCTCCGTTTTTCATTTTAATATCTTACAATTCTAAAGGAAGGTATATTAATTTTTTTCCTTACGCTGTTCTTGTGTTAATATAATTCAATATTTCCTGATCATTTCTCTTGATTTTTTTTTATTGCTGCACATATTCCTTTTGCCTATTTTCATCATTTTCGATTACATTTTTAAAAGTACCTTTATAGTTTCATGTACATAGCTTTTAAGTAGTTTTTCCCCCCCAAGCTAATGATGTTAGACGTAACATGTTTTCGACCGGTTATTTCAAACGATTCTGTTTATGATAAATTTAAAACTAAACATTGTTAAATAATAGATCTTTTGATTCCTTCAGAAGTGCTTTTGAATAAAAATAAAACAGATTAATTTAAATTAAAATTTTCTAATCAGCATTGCGTTACCCCAACTGGTGCTTAAAATTCTAGTCTTTGACGTTCTAGCTTTGAATTCTAGCCAATTGACGTTGAAAATTCATACGGTTTTGATAAAATTTTACATTGTGATTAGACTGTCAGTTCTCACAAGTACACATCAAGATTTCCACGCGTACGAAGTCTCGGGTAAGATCTAATGTAATAATAATTGAAAGTCTTTTCATACAACATAATTTATTTTCAAAACAGCGGGAGTAATCGCCTTAAAACTTTCTCGCATAAACACTAATGATGCCCTGCCAGAGAACACCTTACGTGGCATTGGGGAACAATAGCCACGATATATTAATCTTTGTTGTGAATTTAGCATTTTTACGGAATCCATTCCTTGATACTTGGCCAGTTATTTGGCGATTAAGCCTTGGCATTCGGTTAATAGAATCCGAAAATCGAATCTGTGTTTTAGATGCATTTTCTATAATCGACTGAAACAAAAGTTTATTAAGCCTTTAAGTGCTGAATACTCGTGGCCTATGCAGCTAGTACGAACGGCGCGCTGATGATCGTCGGGTACTGAATACTTGGTCGCTCAGTATGGATGTCGTTGACGGTGTATGGCACATTAAAATATAGCACACAATCCAAATACTTTTCTATTGTCTATTCCACATTAAATGAAAGCATTTTTATTTCCAATATTTAGTTTTCTAGTGGAATTTGAAATCCCATTAATTTAATGATTATAATGTATTTGGATATTCATAATCAGAAAATTAAACAAATCATAAGAAGGATGATATAATCATGGAAAGGCTTCACACACACACACATACATACATATATACAT
>JAOUZG010019110.1:685092-698221 GCA_026289955.1 Argiope argentata | reverse complement strand
CAACAACTGCTGAGAGCGTATTTGCGTCCACAGTCCATATTGACGACACTTGCTGAGCGCTATTTGCGTCCACAGTCCATACTGACAAAAACTGCTGAGCGCTATTTGTGTCCACAGTCCATACTGACAAAAACTGCTGAGCGTGTATCCACAGTCCATACTGACAAACTGCTGAGCGCGTATTTGCGTCCACAGTCCATATTGACAACTGCCTAGAGCGTATCCACTGTCCATACTGACAACAACTGCTGAGCGCGTATTTGAGTGCATAGTCCATACTGACAACAACTGCTGAGCGCGTATTTGCGTCCATAGTCTACATCGATGCATTTCGCTGGGCGCATATGTGCGCCCATAGCACTCAAAGGGTTAAAAATCTAAACTTAAAATCAAATGTCATACCATATTTAATATATTTAATTCAATGCATTTTTAAGTGATTGCGTTTATATGTTTCTGAAAGTTCGGATCGACAGACGGTCAACCCCTCATTGGTTAGGCTCAAAATTTGATAGGCGTCTACATACAGGCTTTAAATGAGTGTACCTAATTTTACACAACGAGTGCTCACCATTTTGTAGTTATCATTTTAAATTATATTCAAATAATGTAATATCTATAATTTAGACGCTGAAAATGTGTGCCAAATTTTATGCATCTCTATCTTGGCGTTTTGTAGCTACTGAGTTCATAGTTCTTGAATAGCCAAGGATCCTGTGAATGAATTTCTTTCAAAACTTGGTCGCAATTTCATATACTAAATTTCAGCCATATAATTCAAAGCCTTTTCGAGTTTCAAAGCTCACAAACAGACAGACATAACGTCAATATTTTTTTAAGGATTCGTAGGATCGTTTTTAAGAATCGTTCACGAAACGTGAAGATTTGTCAAAATTTCGAGTTCGAATTTTTTTGATGATTACTATTATTCCACTATATCACGTGCATGAGCAAGTAACAAACGAAAGAAACAGTGAAATCAGGTAATTTGCTCGAATAGAAGCTAAAAATAATATTTATGTTTGCTTTAATTCTCATTTTATGCTCTTGCCAAATCAGAGAATAAGTTATATTGCAGTCACGGGTACAGCGGATTAAAAAATTTAATTTTTTTATGGTTTATTTTGGTACTTTTTCATTAGTCGGGTGCATGCAAAAAATCGCCAAATAATCTAGAATTCCGCCAAATTTCTTTGGCAATTTTTCTTTAGCTCTCGGCTAACGGAAAAGTACCTTTATTTTAATCCGAAAGTATTTCAGAATGAATTCGAAAGATCGATTAATTAACAATGTTTAGTTTTGAATGCATCAAACACTAAGAAAATAAAGAGAATCGTTTGAAATAACTGGACGAAAATATGTTAAGTCTTACTCATTGGGCGATTAGAAAATGAAGATTTCTGGCGAGAAAGTTAGCTTTTAATTAATAAAAAATAACCACTCAATTAACAGGAATAAATAATAGTCTATGTTCTATTCTAGACTATAATCTATCTCGGTGCTAAATTTCATACAATTTCATTCAGCCGTTCAAGCGTGATTGACTAACATCACTGATCCATCCAAACTTTCACATTTATAATAGTAGTATATATAACAGTGACATAATAAGGTTAAGTTGTTGCAATGGGTATTTAAAACAAATCATGATAATTATTTCCAAATATCAGACCATAATATAAGGCAAAGCGAATTTCGTAGCCAGAACGGTTTAAAAGAAAGATTGCCAATTTGAAAGGAAAAGTTTGAACTGGGAAACTATAAATATTAAAAGCGTCTATCAACGAGCCTCTGAAAGTTAAGACAATTTCATTAGATAATTTTAGAATATTTTCAAACAATTATCCTAAAAGATTCTATCGCAAAAATCTCTGTTGTAAAAAAAAGTTTAAAAACACGTTAATTTTTTCCCCGATTAGTGCTACGTTTTTGTGATTTAATGTAAGTATACCTTATTTTTTATATTGAAAACTCAGCTGTATTGGAGAAAAATTAATAAATGCTTATTCTTCAATATCCAATCAAAAACTGATATTAATAAAATCAGTGATTTAGTTGGTATTCCGTTCAAGTCAAAGAACAGATCTACTCGTCTAAGAACAAGTATGACCAACTCTTCTGTGAGCAAGAAATGTGACGAGCTTTCTACGGGCAATTAGAAAAACATAGGCATGTTTTTCGATTACTTAAAACAAGTGGCTCGAAAAAAGATATCTTTTCCAAATGCATTGTTCCATGATTTCAAATGGTAATATACAAATCAAATTTCAGAAAAAAAGTGGTGGTCAAAAAAATTGAAATTAACCTTTTTTTAACACTTATTAAAATGAGGGTACTTTCTGCAAAACTTTCTAACTATTTAAGATTTTTTTTTTCAGAAAATTGACCATCATAATATTTTTTTTAATTCTCTCTCTCTCTCTTCTAATTAGTAGATAGGAAATTAATTCAGGTAGTTTTTCTATGACTGCTTTTATATCCTACCATTTTGATTCGAAAAAACAGAATTTTTTTAAAAAAAAAATTAATTTGAAATTTTTACTTTATCCTTCTGTTTAATTCATGTTAGAATGACAAAAATTTTCGCGTAAATTGCAAACACTTCCCAAATTTTTCTTTTCTTTTGTTATTTTTTATCAGGTCAGAACTTGATGTTGTTTTTGGGATGATTTTTTTTTTTTTGGCGTCAATAAAAGTCAGTAGGCGAAAAATAACAATTTTATCATCGACACGAGCATCTCAAAAAATCAACTTTTAATAACACGTGGCTATTGCAATTACAAAAATTCTGATTAAAAAAAATAAGTGAATGACTGCAGCAAATAAAACCTAGACAATTGTCATTTTGGGCACGTGATATTATGAAATGAAATAAATAGAAAATGCGATATTTTTTTAAACAATAAAGGCGAGACAAAGTTTTTTTGGATCGTTTGCAATACTAAAGTGACTCATTCGACGAAACCATTAAAATGAATAAAAAATATAATTCAACTCGCACGAGCACGCGGTGCTTGGCCGATCAAGAAATTGTGTTTTGACATGATACATTGAAATATGCATAGCATCTTTCATTTTAATCTATTTTTTTAATTTTTTGCTCCATGCCTAATTAAATTATCTTAACGTTTGGCAGCTTCTTGAATAGACTCTTTAAAACTTATAACAATTTTCTATATAAACTTTTCCTCTCAGATTGACGGTTTCTACTTTCTTGTACACGTAGTGTAGAGAAAGTATTGTGTTGATTTCTATATAAGCCAGATAATGTCCTTCGAGCTGAAGGGTCCCTTTTGCTCGATCGGTATGTTACTCGGCTCCAACCATCAGATTGGGAATTCGGGTCTACTGCAATCCACTCATATCCCAACATGGTAACCCGGCGATCGACCTTGAATAACGCAACCTTCGCCCTTAGCTTCGTTCAACTGCCGTGGCGCCCTCTATCGGCGACTCAAAGACCTAGTAGCGCATTAAACACGTCAGTTGTTAATATCACCACCAACACTTCACATAAGTATCGTACGTCAACTCACTGGGGGGATACTCTGTGGTGATTGCTATATAAGCCAAATAATATCCTTCTAGCTGAAGGGCCCCTTTTGCTCGATCGGTATGCTACTCGGCTACCAACTATAAGATTGGGAGTTCGAATAAACCGCTACACAAACATTCAACAGTATAATAATCGTGAAGAAAATTGATCACGGGATTTTGCCGAACCACCACGTTTTAGATTCTCTGAGTTCAAAAAATATATTTTTGGGAAATGTCTATCCGTCTGTGATAAAGATAATTCAAAAACTGTTTAAACTGGATTATTAAATTTTAATACACTGTCTCTACACCAAATTTGCAGATTTCTATCAAATTTTGAGTAAAATCTATTCAGAAAAGTCTGTCTGTCCGGCTGTTCGAATATAAATTAAAACGATGATTATAAAACGAAGAGAGTTAAATAAATAAAATTTGATGCTCAGATTTAACATATATAGTATAAACAATCATTTCAACCATATCTAACCAATGGTTGACTGTCTGTCTTTATGTACTTTCAGAAATATGTAAGCCCGATAATTCAAAGATGTCAAATTTTGCAAGGAATTTAGTGAATACATGTACAGTTGTAATTCAAATTTTTCTTTCAATAGTGTGCGATAAACACGTGTAAAGAGCAAATTCGATTTTCAGATTCTAATTACAGCATGCCAAGGATTAATCGCCAAATAACTCGCCAAGTATAAAGCGATAGATTTAGCAAAAATTCTTGGCAAAAATTATTTGGTGACTGGTGTACGCCAATACCATGTAGGGCGTTCTCTTCCATGGGAAGCTTACTAAAGAGTATACGAGAAAATTGGAGAGAGAAATGTATCTGGGTTTTTGCTCCATTATATTGTTCAAACAAATAAAAACCGATTATAATGCCTCTTTTTCCGATGCATTGAATTCTCATCAGGGAAATTTAAGTATAGTTTTCTGATATTGACAATGGCAACATCCTGATGTTTCTAAGTTCCACAGTATGATAAAGTGTCATGATTTGGAATAGCCATTTATAATTTGTAAACAACTACTTTAAAGGAATAGCTATTTACAAATTAGCAATTCGGAGAAAAAATTGAAATTAATTGAACTAATAATCTAGACGAGTGCCTTAAGATATGATGTCGTGATTCGTAGAATATTTTCTTTGCCATATGTATTAATACAAAAATTTAATTAATTAAAATTTCCCCATATATTTATTGGACTATTTAAGGGGAATGATTAAATTTAATAGGATTTGATTGCCCATGCTTTTTTACTGAGGAATTATATATTTATTTTCCGATTTCCACGATATGATAAAGTCTCACGAACACTTCCACGTCATGATTTGGAATAACCGTTTATAACTTGAAAACAGCTACTCCAAAGGAATAACCATTTACAAATTAAAAACAGCTATTCGGCGAAAAATTAAAATTAATTGAACTAGTTTAGGCGAGCGCCTTAAGCTCTGATATCGTGATTCGTAGAATATTTTCTTGGTTAGATTTATTAATACAAAAATTTAATTAATGAAAATTTACCCATAAATTTATTGGAAAGACGCCCATGTCTTTCTACTGAGGAATGATATATTTATTTTCTCTGTTCCACGGTATGATAAAAAATTTTATGAACACTTTCACATCATGATCAGAATAGCCATTTAGAAATTGAAAACAGCTATTCCAAAAGAATAGCTGTTTACAAATTATAAATAGCTATTCGGAGAAAAATTAAAATTAATTGGATTAGTTTAGACAAGCGCCTTACGCTTGGATATTGGGATTCGTAGAATATTTTCTTGGTTAGATTTATTAATACAAAAATTTAATTAATTAAAATTTTCCCGATAAATTTATTGGACTATTTATGGGGAATAATGAAATTTAATAGAACTTGGTTGCTCATGCCTTTCTACTGAGGAATGATATATTTATTTTCTGAGTTCCACGGTATGATAAAGTGCTATGAACACTTCCACGTCATGATTTGGAATGGCCATTTATGATTTGTAAACAGCTATTCCAAAGGAATAGCTGTTTACAAATTATAAATAGCTATTCGGAGAAAATTAAAATTAATTGAACTGATCTAGATGAGCGCCTTAAGCTCTGATGTCGTGATTCGTGAAATATTTCCTTTGTCAAATTTATTAATACAAAAATTTAATTAATTAAAATTTTCCCATGAATTTATTTTACCATTTATGGAAAATGATGACATTTAATTGAACTTGGTTGTTCATGCCTCTCTAATGAGGAATGATAAATTTAATTTTTGAAGTGATATATTTGTATTTGAAAAATACTGTCTGGTCGTCAAGGAAGAACTAGAACCGGTTTAACAAAACCGAATAATTTAATACTAAAGATAAAAGCGAGAATCGTAAAGATAAAAATAAAAATAAAAAAAATATGCTGACGAGAGTTATTCGACATTCAAAGCTCTTCACGAATATTGTTGAGAATAAAGATAAGAAGTTGTAAGAATGATAAGTCGTTAAATAATTGTTGAGTCACAAAATGAAGGACGTTGTGATAGTTGAGATAAAGAGATCTTTCATACCAGAGTCTATCCAATATTTTTTTTCTATAGATGACAGTGAAGTTACATATTTTTTAATGTCTTCTATCATTTTTTTATATTTTAATTAATATTTTTTTGCAGGGGGGATAATTTTCCAGGTAGAAAATTCACTTATGCTACAAAAAAAAATCAAATCAATTTTTTAATAACAAATAACTGTTTAATAAAAACGATGTGAAAACTGGAATTTCAGCTTTTTGGTTTTGCTGCAAAATTTAATAAAAAGATTGGAAAGTGTTTATACTTTTAATGAAGTTCTCAAGGTCATATGGGGAATAACGAGACTGCGATATACTTTTGAGGTAATATAAATGAAGCTAACGGATGGCAACTGGTAAAAAATTATCAATATACTTTTGTATTGATTCGTCATCTATATAAACAGCAAATGAAGGAAATGTTTTTGCTTTTGAAAATGTAAAAAGAAAAAAAAATTATAAGTACTATTTTTAACTCATTTTATTAATTTAATGTGTTACTGCATTACCTTTCAGACCAAAATAATAATAATAAAGATTAAAATGAAATCTGCTATGCATATTTCAATGTATCATGTCACAACATCATTTTTTGAACGGCCAAGCATCACCTGCTCGTGCAAGTTAAATGATATTTTCATTCATTTTAATGGTTTCATTGAATGAGTCCCTTTAGTATTGCCAACGATCCAAAAAAACTTTGTCTCTCATTTATTGTTAAAAAAAATATATAACATTTCCTATTTATTTCATTTCATATAATCGCGTGCTCAAAATGACAATTTTCTAGGTTTCATTTGCTGTAGGCATTAACTTATTTTTTTTAATCAGAGCTTTTGTAAATTTTAATATAAATAAAATAAGATAATGAGCCATTTAAAATAAATTAATTATACTTATTTCTTAAGACAAAAGAAAGAATATATTCAACTTTTCAAAGCGTGAAAGTAATTAAAGTACTCAAAAATTAACCAAAATTTTACCACTTTTTTATATTGTAATTTCCAAAGAAATTATGTAATAAATGCTTAACTAAAGATTAAAAAAATCTATGCTTTTATCTTTTCGTGATATCAAATTTATATTAGTGAATTTTTCAGCTATTATTAATTCTTTTAAAACTTAATGCAGACGATTTTGAAATCTAATAACAGTAAGACTCTGATTTGCTCTACTATTTTTTTTTAATTTTTGATTCGTTCTTTTGGAAAGTTTTTATTGACTTAAAATTGCGAACAAGGTAATCAAATGTTGTGGTGGTAATAAAAGGATTGTAGGTACCATAATAATTTATCAAGATAAGTTTTTTTCCCATTAAAACTATGACAAAAATAAATACTTCAATTTCTTACATACAAGTCATTGAAAAATAAATATTAAGAAAAAATATAATACCGAGGGAATGAAGTGAAAATATGAGAAAAAATTTAATTCGAAATTGTTAGGACATAAAATGATATTATCGATTTTAAAATATTCAATTATTTTTGAAAAAAAAAGCATTAATTCTTCAAAAATTCTTTAAAATATTGAACGAAAAAAAAGTAAATAAAAGGAACTAAATAAGTGCTCATTTTTTACCTCATAAGTAAGTATGAAGAAGGCTAAGTTAGTAAACCTTCCACTATAAAAAAAGACTATTTTGTAAACCTAATTTATTTTAGAAATCGAATATTACTAGAATTCCATATCATAAAAATTTGAGACAATTGAAATATTAGAAATAACGTTTCAAATATTTGTTGGAAAAGATGCTTTTTAAAATGAATAAAAATTTAGTGGTCGGCAGCAGTGGAAACAGACATGCTCAATTGGCTAAATAAGTTTCTCTTGCAAAGAACAACAAAATCAACATATCGTCTGCGCGTGTCAGACTACCACCTTTCCAAAGTGAAACGTCACGGACTATTCTCAGGTTCAAAAACAACTATAAAACTCTGTAAACAATGCTGTCTACTCGGGAATAACAAACGCAAAGTTATTCCAGAGTAAACAGCTAGAATTTCTTTTTTTTATTATTAGATTAGATTTTTTAGTTTTTTGTAATGGCATAAAATTAATTTTTACTTGCTAAAATAAAGTATATAACGTATTACAATTGTCAAAAAAAATTTACGGTACTTACGTATTATACAATCCAATTTTATCGCCTAATTTGAAGTAATCGCCAATGAGTTGCTAAACCGTCAATTATGGCAATCCGGCAATAGTTTAATCTTTATCGCCAAAATTAAATTCGTGGCCAAAAAGTTACTAAACCGTTGACGAAGGCGGTATAATACGTAAATACCAAATTTAAACTCAAAATTTTGGCGAATCTTCATATTTCAGACTTTCCTGAGTTTCGAAAAATAAAATTTTGGAGTTAAATCTGTCGTCGGACTCAAAAACTCTAGATAAAAATCAAATTTGAACGAAATGTGCCAAAATTTAGTTTCAATCAATCATAAAAAAGGAATCTAAAATACATATTCAGTGTTCTGATACATATCTACGACCACATCCTAGCGATTAATCGCCAAAGATCGAATACTAATAGACTCTTTCATAGCTATTTTTGAACAATGGTATACGGTTAATAATACACATGCATATTTAGAGCGTATCTGATTTATTTGTTTTTTGGTATTTGTTACGTATTATACCGTCTTCGCCAACAATCACCAACGGTTTAGTAACACATTGGCGACGGATTTAAATTTGGCGATAAAGATCAACGAATTACACCATTGAAGTATTGCCATAATTGGCGGTTCAGCAACTCATTTTCGACGACTTCAAATTTGGCGATAAAGTTAGACGGTATAATACATAAGTGCCGTTTTTTGTATTAATTTTAAGGAAACTGAAAGAAAATAAGGAAATTACTTAATAAAATGAACAGAGGAGCATAAACTAAAACGAAGCTTCTAAATATTTAGGGAAAGAAACCAACACCAAGTTACATGTAATACTTAAGTAAAGGTATCAGCTACAATTAATCTCGACGAATCAGCTGGACTCCAAAAGCTACTAGTGATGAAATAACTATTAAAAATAGCAAAATATCAAAAATTAAAAGTGTTTCTTTTAATTTAAAATTGTTTTCTCTCTCTACATTCATTTTAGACCAGGTTTTGCTTAATTCGAAATTTCAGGATAAATCGAATCCTTGCAATGTTCGAATCGATCAAATACCATAATAATTCAATGACCTCAGAATTCTGTTCAAGTCGGTTGGATTCTGTTCCGCGTCGCCCGAAAGAACCACCAACTCACTGTTGATGAACAAGTACAAAAGAGAGCAACGATGGGAGTACTGACCTGGAAGTTGACCCTCTTGACCTGCATGGAGTTGATGATGTCCGTGAGTCGCTGGGCACTCATGCGGGTCTCTAGCACGGCCATGCCCTCAGGATCATTAGGAAGCAAAGCCACCAGGGAGATGAGCCCACCCCGGAACGGAACTTCCACAGCGGTGCAGTTGAGGTATTCGTGCACGCCATACCTGCAAAACAGGAAGACATGCATGGTTAATCAAGTTTTTTTAACACTTTTATCTAACCTGACTTGTTTCATGGTTGCAAAGATGGAATTTTTAACGAATTTTCTTCACTTGTTTCCTGATGGGGTAGAATTTTAAAATTTTGTGCATTTGTGTGTGCTTTATTGATAATGCTCTATTCGAATTTTCCAGAATTCAGTTATTTGCTTGTTGATTGATTAAATTAAGTTTTGATTCCCCATTAATGGCGCCACCTGTTGGCGAATTCGGTAACAAATCCACTTTAAGGAGAGGTAATTTTTATAATAGTCAATTAAGTTCACCTGATAGTGTAGAATTTTAAAATTTTGTGCACTGTGTTTTATTGATAATGCACTATTTAAATTTTCCAGAAATCAGTTATTTGCCTGTTGATTAATTAAATTAAGTTTTGATTCCCTATGACTGGCGCCACCTGTTGGTGAATTTGGGAACAAATCCGTTTTAAGAAGAGGTATTTTTTTATAATAGTCAATTAAGTTCACTTTTACTAATTTCCTGATAGTGTAGAATTTTAAAATTTTGTGCACTGTGTTTTATTGATAATACACTATTCAAATTTTACAGAAATTAGTTATTTGCCTTATGATTAATTAAATTAACTTTTGATTCCCTATGAATGGCGCCACCTGTTGGCGAATTTGGGAACAAATCCACTTTAAGGAGATGTAATTTTTGTAATAGTCAATTAAGTTTTTAAAATGCCGAAAAGAAGAACTAAGAAGTAAAAATAATTAAAATGCTTTTCTTTTTAGTTGATTAATAAATAGTATATGTTTTTAAACACTGGTTTGTTTGTTTTTTTAATTTGTGAAGAGGGATGACCTTTCCCATAAAAAAATAAAAAATCATTTGGTCATTATTTTATTCTGTTATTTATAATAGAACTCGACATTATTATTTATAAATATCGAATTTCTAAATATTATTCGATATTTTTATATCTATAATTAATAATTGATTTAATAATATAATTGATTAATTTATATGAAATAATTTATTGAAATATTATAGTTAATCATTGATTTACTATTAATATAATTTATAATTGAATAAATATTGCTTTTAATGGAATTTAATATTATTTGTAAATATCGAATTTCTAAATATTATTTGATATTTTTATATCTATAAGTAATAATTGATAATTGATTTAA
Organism: Argiope argentata; assembly: GCA_026289955.1. Classification (NCBI taxonomy): domain Eukaryota; kingdom Metazoa; phylum Arthropoda; class Arachnida; order Araneae; family Araneidae; genus Argiope; species Argiope argentata. The sequence continues at coordinate 687,443 of JAOUZG010019110.1, read as the reverse complement.
TAATATAATTGATTAATTTATATTAAATAATTTACTAAAATATTGTAATTAATAATCGATTTACTATTATTATAATTCATTATAGAATAAATTTTGCTTTTAATAGAAATTGCTATTATTATTGGTAAATATAGAATTTCTAAATATTATTTCGAAAATTTTATATCTAAAATTAATAATTAATAATTGATTATTTTATATTAAATAATTTGCTAAAATATTATAATTTATAATTGATTTACTATTGATATAATTTATCATTGAATAAATATTGCTTTTAATGGAATTTGATATTATTATTTATAAATGTATAATTTCTAAATATTATTCGACATTTTTATATCTGTAAGCTATAATAAATAATTGAATTAATATTAACAATATAATTTATAATTAAATTAATAACATAAATAATTAATCTATTAATGAGCTAAATTTTCCACGTCATTGGGATTTCACACCATTTACTTCATTGAATAAACTGACGCGTTAAGGAAACAAGTTATAATTTGAGACGATTAATTGAGATATTTTAATTTCTCAAAAGGAATTTTATATAAATGGACAAGAGATTAGAATTTTCAAATTATTATTAGACTAACTGATGGAACATGATGCCTCAGTGGAAACATTTCAACAAATAAGGATTTGCCACTTTTTGTCCTAACCTGATCTTGTATGTTATGTTACTCTTCACTAAATTCCAATTTTCAGTGGGAGACACGATGGCCTAGTGGGAAGGTCCCAGCTTCGTTACTGGAGGATTCAGGTTTTGGACCCGATTCCATTAAAGAACTGGCGTGTAAGCAGGTCTAGTCCTTTTAAATTCATCATTCATCAGGGCCAAACAATCTCCCTCTCGTTACCAGCCCAGGTTCCATCCTCGTCATCTGACCGCGGTTTCAAAACCACTAGGTTCTTCATAAAACAGCCCTAGTGGTGTTTTAAAATGGGACGTTAATAAACTAAACTCACTTTTCGCTCAACATATCATTCAGCATTCACTTTAAGTCTGCGTTCGCATTTCTCTATAGTTAATTTTCTAATTTCCAATTTTTTATAAATCAAAAAATGTCGATAATTCTATTTTTTAAAAATTGGCTGTATATAAATTCAAGTGCTTTGTCCCGATAGTAAAGGGGGTTAATTTGGGGGGGGATAATTTTTGTGGTACGCTATTGCTGCAAGATAATTAAATATATATTTTAATGATAAAATAAAGACAAGAATCAATATCATGCTATGATGTTTATGTTTATTTTAGAATCAATATCATGCTATGATGTGTCGAATAAGTTCAAGTCTTCGATAAATTTTTGCTACAACATAATTTCCAAAAAGGCATGGCAAACTATTTGAGCCTACAGTCTGTCAATTATTATTATTACTATTTTGTATAATAATAATTATCCACATATTCCATTAATGAATTTTCTTGGATGAGAAATAACTAACCCCGTTTACAGAAATATAAAAGAGAGTCAAAAATTTTATTAAAATGTTCGAAAAAATATATAAAAAAGTAATAAAATCTTTTCATGTCTTGGGAAAGGAAATGACACTCAAGACAGTTGTTCTCGAATCTCATTCAGGCGTCTTTTAAATTATCTCTTGCGATTATTTCAAGGGCAAAAACATTTATCAGTTCTTGACTTTATCAAAGTGGAAGCATGAAAAAAAATAATTTGTATACGTTTTGCATACACGTGCGAAGAGAATGAAGCGTTACAGAATTATACAAAGATTAAAATGAAATCTGCTGTGCATATTTCAATGCATCATGCCAGAACATCATTTCTTGAAAGGCCAAGCATCACGTGGTCGTGCAAGTTAAACTATATTTTTATTCATTCATAATTGTTTCATTGCAAGAGGTCACTTTAGTATTGCAAACGACCCCAAAAAACTTTGTCTCGCATTAATTGTTTAACAAAAATATCACATTTCCTATTTAATTCATTTCATATAATCACGTGCTCAAAATGACATTTTTCTAGGTTTTATTTGCAGTAATCATTAACTTTTTTTTAATTCAGAGCTTTTAGAAACTCGTTATTAAAAGTTGATTTTTTGAGATGCTCGCACAGGTAATAACATTTCAATTTTTCGCTTATGGTTTTTTATTTTATTTTTTGCTTACAGATTTTTGTTGACCTCATTCCAAAACAACATCATGTTCCGACATGATAAAAAGTAAATGCAGGTTTAATATGGAATAAAACTATATTAATCATTTGATCATTATTTTATGATATTATTTTCGATTGCATTAATATAAATTAATATTAATTATCATTCAATTTAACATTATAATTTATGAATATCGAATTTTTAAATATTATTCGATATAT
>JAOUZG010019110.1:660202-679134 GCA_026289955.1 Argiope argentata | reverse complement strand
AGCTACAGGAAATTTATACAATATGTGTAGGAAATTTTAAGGAAACATGTCGAAGGAAAATTCGAAATAATAATTGGAAGAATAATAAATTGTCGCTATAAAGCTACAGATATATTTATACAATGTGTGTAGGAAATTTTAAGGAAACATTCCGCAGGAAAAATCGAAATGATAATTGAAAGAATAATAAATTATTTCGCTACCACTACAGGATATTTATACAATATGTGCAGGAAATTCTAAGAAAACAATTCAAAGGAAAATTCGAAAAGATGTTATAAAAATATGAAGAATGTACGCATTGTTCGTTTTTCATTCTATAAGAATACAACATAAAATAAATAAAAGAAACGTGAAAAAAATTAAAAATAATCGAAATAAAGTTATGAAAATTCGAAAAATGGCAAAATTGTTTTTTTACTTTTACAAGAATATAACGTGGGAGAAACATTAATGGCTTTAAGAAAAAAATTTCAGAAATATATTTACTAAAGGAAATGTTGCAGAAGAAAATTCAAAGTAATATTTTGACAATTTGACAAACAACATTTCTACGTGTATTATCTATAAAAAAAACTTTAAGAAAACATTTCTATAGGAATCTTTCTATGTAAATCCGAATGAGATGATACTATGGACATTCGAAGAATATCAAAATTTCTTTCTTCTTTTATAAGAATATTTATTAGCGAGTAATAAATACACATTTAAAGAAAATATTTCAAAATAATATTCGAAATGATGTTATGAAAATCAAAAGAATGGCAAAATTCTTTTTTGTATCCTATAAGAATATTTCGTGCACTAATTATAAAAGTTTTTAAGAAAATATATCAAAAGAATATTAAAAATAATACAAAAATCTAAAGAACAGTACATTACTGTTTTGCCTCAATAATATAATATGAATAGGAAACTTTTAAAAAAGTATTTCAATATAAATTTGAAATGATGTTAGGAAATTATAGAAAAATAGCAAACTGTTGTGCCTTAACAGGATATTAATATAAAAAAACAATTTAAAGAGAATACTGCAAAAGAAAATTCGAAGTGATGTTGTGATAATTAAAAGAATGACCAATTTCTTTTGCCATTTTATTAGTATTTAAGAATTACATGTATATAAAAGCTATAAAATGTTTAAAAAGAATATTCGAAATGAAATTCCAAAGCAATCTCAAGAATATTACATTTTAGTGTATGTTAATGAAATAAGCATAGGAAATTTTAAAGAAATGTTTTAACAGAAAATTCGAAATGATTTTATGAAAATCCAAAAAAACAGTAAACTCCTATGACATGATATTAATGCAATCCCCACATGATAACGATGTCGTGTCCGGTTTTTACCACGGAAAGAGGGGTGCAGTAGCTTCTGAGGGTATGGATCCCTGAGCACCCGAAGGCAGAAGTCTGACTTCTAGCTCATATGAGGATGATGCATACACAGTAGCTTGGACAGCTCCTTTTTACAGGGGGGCACATTAACAAAACTCACAGATAGTAAACCGAAGAACAACCACGCCCGAACCGGGACTCACAGAACATAAGAATGACGCGCTACCTCTGTGCCAGAAAGCCGGCAAACAAATAATTTATTATGAGGAAATAAAACATGAACTATTTACAGGGATGAGTATACAGACGGTCATTCTAGGACCTGAGAACCACCACACTAACATTACAAACATAATGATACGTATTTGTATCATCTCTTGATGATGATGATGTCGTGTCCGCTTTTTATCGCAGAAAGAGGGGTGCAGTAGCTTCTGAGGGTATGGATCCCTAAGCACCCGAGGGCAGGAATCTGACTTCTAGCTCAAATGAGGATGAAACACACACCCACACGCTTGCACAGCTCCTTTTTACAGGGGGGGGGGGGCATATTCATGCATCTCACAGATAGAACACAGAAGAACAACCATGCCCGAACCGGGACTCAAACCCGGAATTCACAGAACTCGAGGAAGACTCGCTACCTCTGTGCCAGAAAGCCGGCAATCCCAGCATGATATTAATGTTATATCATGTTGAGGAAATATAAATTCAAAGTAATATTATAATAATTAGAGTAATAGTAATTTTTTTACCATCTTATAAATTGTTATTACGTTTTACTTATAGGTATAAAACGCTAGAAAATATTTCCAACTAATATTCTAAATCACGCTCTATCAATCTCAAGGATTTTTAATTAAAAATATTCTCCATGAGTATGCTAGGAAAAAAATCAATGAAGAATTATTCTAAAACACTAACTCGAAGAACGTTACAAATCAACATCTCTAGAATTTAAAATATCCAGCGCCATCCAACAGGATATTATGTAAAGCCTTAAAGGAAACGGACCAAATATTCTCAATGAGTTCACTCTAATACGACATATTGGGCGTTGTAATTAAACAGTCGTATTGTCCCGAATGTCAGCGGTTGCAGTGACGCATTTAATGTTGAAAGAAATTAAAGAGCAGTTAACGCCCACGCAGTGAGTTTCGACTGCCAACTCCATCGCTGCACCTGAAAAAACAAGCGTCAAAATGGCGGTAGCTCAAAGGAAAAGCTTGTAGCTCAGTTACGGGTACAGTTTGTTTATTACAATGAAAGGCGTATCTCCTTATCTGCTTTAATTACGAATGCGAAAAAATGAAAGAAAACAATCGTGATACATTATTGTTATAAGTGATGTGTTAAATTGAAGTTTTTTTTTCATTAAGAGTTTGTGAGTGGATTGGTAGTAGATTATTAGAGTTAAATTTTGAGAAGCAATCTCCTCTTAATATTATTATTATATATTAAGAAGAGTATATATATATATACTCTACTATATATAATATATATGCAGTATATATTATATATTACATATTATAATTACATAAAACATATATTATATGGCATAGGTATTGTCGGTCCCGGTAAAAGCCATTCGGATATAACGATGGGCCACCGCGAAGTAACACCCACCGAGCACGGAAGTGCATGTTAATCAACTTAATTTTCGTAAAACTTAATTCAAAGGGCCATATCGGAAAATAAAACGAATTTAAGTTCCCAAAAATTGCCATCGTGTCTCCATGTATAGCAAATAGCAAACATTTCAACAGTTATTAGAGGAACATAAAATTGTAAACAACGTTAATTAAGAAAATTCTGTTAAAAAGGAAAAGGTATAAAACAATTATATACGAAGTAAGCTCTTGGTAACCCAAAGGCAAATAACGTATATACAAAATATAGTTGTCATATATAATATAGATGTAAGATAACTGATGTCAAAGCAAAGAGTCATTTCAATCGTGCTCCGCGGATTCCATCTGCATAAGATTATTGATAATTTCGGAAGCACTTGCCTTAAAGAGAGGGAGTTTTGATAGCAATTTAATATCCAAATTTCTCAAGTATAATTGCCATGTTGAACGGGTGTTTTCCCATAATTCACACTCCTGTATAATATGTTGAATAGTTCCAGAAGAGTGGCCACATCTGCACTTATCAGATTTTCCAAATAACTTAGCTTGGTGAGCATTGAAAACTCCGTGACCAGTTATGATTTGGTTTATGAAAAAGTCCCCATACAGTCTTTTAAGATGCAATGTTTGAATAAATTTTTTAGTCCAACACCTTTATTGGAGGCTTCACCACGTACTTGCCACTTTATATACTACATATTATATACAAACATATATTATATACTACTTGTTACCCGCAACTTCGCACAATTGGAAATTTTGATGCGTATATGTAAGAACTGACGGTCTGACATTAATTCGAACAACGCAAATGCATGAATTTTCTACATGAGTTGAGGTAACGCAATACAGATGATAAATATTTAATTTCTTTTATTCTGTTTTATTTTAATTCAAAAGAACTTCAGAATGGATCCGAAAAATCGATTAATTAAGTCAAGTCATACCTATATTATTTATCGATCAAGATTGCTACAACAGTATTATACGCATATTTTTTAAAATTTTAACTAAAATGAAAACACAGTTGTCAGCAATTACAACACACGGCACAGGCGTGAATTTTCAACACCAATTAAGGAAACGCATATGCGTGAATTTTCTGCGCCATCTGAGGCAAAGCAATACTGATTAGAAATTTTTAATTTCCTTTATTCTGTTTTATTTTAATTCAAAAGTACTTCAGAATGAATCCGAAAAATCGATTAATTAACAATGTTTAATTTTAAATGCATCAAACATTAAGAAAATAAACAGAAGCATTTGAAATAATAGGCCGAAAACATGTTAAGCCTAACCTCATTAGCATGGGGAAAAACTTCAAGTCTTAATTATTTGGTGCATTTCTTAAATTTGTATTTCTTAAATTTTCTATCTATATTTTTATACATGAAATTACATCACAGAAAAGAAAGTTTATACAAATGACACAGAACATAAAAAAGTCGTGATTTCTTGATTCTGAAATTAAATTTTAATTTTAAATACATTAAATCTTTAAAAGTTTTATAAAAAGCGTTTTTTTGTTTTATATTGAAACCTTTTCAGCGTGGAAAAATAAGCTGTAATATTCATACCTAAATTATTAATCCTAGGAAAAGCAGCCAGAATCAAATATTGTAATTATAAAATACGGTTAGGATTTTTTTTTCTAAATTAATTAAAAATAAAGATAAAAGTTTACGATAAAAAATTAGTATTGTTGGAGCTATGATTCTTTGAATAACTAAGATGATACAAAAATGCTTTTAGTCTTTTACTATTTTCGGAACATTATAATACAAAATAATATGAAATTTTACACCATTTATTCATCACAATTTTTATTAAATTTTTTTTAAAAAAAATTCATATTTCCACTTTTTAAAGTATATTGCACCTAGTTTGTTCTGCCAAACGATAAAACTCTCAAAAAACTAATATCTCGCAGACACACATTTTTTATTAGTTGAAAATGGTTGAAATTATATTATAATATTTGTTAACGATTACGGTGGATTTTGTAATTATCAAATCGATACTTTTTAAAATAGTTTCATTTTTCCCTCCCTTTAAAACGTTTTCCTTCCATCAATAATCCAATAAAACAGATTTTCCAAATCTAAATCGGTGCTGTCCCAAATTAATTTGGATAATTAGAGTTCTAATGCCGTTTTAAGGTATGATGCGTTATTTGACTTCGATTCATAGTATCCATTTTGGTCCAAAAGTTCATAATGATTTAAAATTTAAAGAACATTATGTGTTTATCTAGTAAAAAGTTTAAGTTTTTCTAGTAAGGAGTTACTAATAGATTGTAACTATTTCCGCTTTGTTATCACGTGAGAACACGGTGTTGTTTTGGTTAGGGGGTTTCGATGTCTCTGAAATTTGAAAGTAAAAAATATTCATTTTTTTATTGGATGATAGCGAATCACTTCACCCAAGACATTTGAGGTTTGTTTTGTCAGTATCATTTGAGATATATAATTAAATTTACTATCAATAGCTTTTTGTTTGTCGCTTCTATGAAATGACGTCATCTTCCAATTTGTTTACGATTTCTTACTTTTAAATAATTAATCTCGTGCTCAGAAGATTATCGTTTTGGGGTTTTTTTTTTTTTGGAATTCTCTTTCAGTTTTAACTATTTCATTTTTGTAACTTTTTATCACGTTTTGCTCAGTTTTAATTATCGCATTTTGATTTATAATTGTTCTTTAATGATATTATAAGAGCATTCTTACTAATTACGTTTCTAAAAAATACTGTAAAATATTAGAACGTAGTTTTAATATCCATACGCATTACGCTCATTGGATTTCACCACATATACAATAGCTTCCAGTAATAAGAAACTTTTCGTCAAAATTACTGGTATTATTTTTTATCTTAAAATCGGTCGAGCTCCAAAATTTTATTGGCAAGCTAGAGAAATTGAAATGAAAGCTTAAAAAAATTATCATAAATGAAAGAGAGAGAGAGAGAGAGGTCTCGTAAATTTTCTAACCTGTTTAAACCGGTTAATGATTTAAATGAATTAAGACAAATAATCACTTAAAAAATGTTCTAACATAACTTGAAATCTGTATTACATTCTCCCTGTTTTTTAGAATACCATCGGCAAAAATAGCCGATCTGGATAATATTGTCTGGATAATATTCTGGATAATCTGGATTCCAAAAAATCTGGATAATATTGTGAAAATATAATCCAGATTTAAATGGTACTAATAAGTACTGTCAGTAGATAAAGGGTTAATATTTTGTTGCGATATGTATCCTTCTATGATTGATGCAATAAGGGTTTAAATTGTTTTATATACCTTCCGCAACTATTAATTCTCCTAAAATTGAACATTAGAACAAAACCTCGACGACAATTTCAGTTGCAAAGATCTATGCAGCTAGTTAATTAGTTTTCTTGTTAAAGCTACCAACAGCTTTACCGAAGCTGCCGTGAATAATAAATCATGTTAAACTACGTCAAGACTGACACTTTTCGCTTAATTATTTAGGAACATTTAATTAGTATCAACAATCTAATTTGTGAATCCGTTCAGTAAGTGAAACTTTTCAGTAGTGATTTTTGCACAGTGAGCCAAGTGCACTATTTTTTAATTACGGCCAGTTACTTTATCACCACGGAACTAAGCCTTCTAGACAGGGATTATTGTGACACGCTGTTATTTAATACTATCCAAATTTCTGCTTATGAAAACAACGGTAAAAAACTCATTAAAAATTGTAATCTGCTATTGAAAATTTCAAGTTATCATGTGAGAACATAATTTGGATAAACCAAACAATCTAAACTATTGTTTTAAAAGATTTTCATTCATGTTTGAAGAAAGCTTTTATAAAATTAAAAAAGCTAGGGAAAAAATCATCGCTATAAAAAGTGGCAAATTGGAGATTAAATAGGTCTTTATTTCGAAATTGCAACCATTTACAATATTTTTAGTTACTGACACCAATTTTTTGAGAAAATTGAAATGTAAAATTTTATTCGTTGCCTACGTTATTTCGGAGACACCACAGACCCCTTAATCAATACACAGGGCCTGACTAAGGCAGGGGTATGTGGGGCAGTTGCCCCGGGCCCCCACATAAATGGGGGCCCCAAAATCGAATAGAAATATTATTTTACGTTTCCTTCTTTAATGAATGTTCTTCATCACTAAGAAGTAACACAGAGAAGGCCCCAAAAATGTTTTTGTCCCGGGCCCCAATTAGGCTAAGTCGGGCCCTGCCAAAACAACATCATATTCTCACATGGTGATAATACTCAAAGAATCTTCAAACTATTGGTAAAAGATTAGTAATATTTTCTGTGATTTCTTTTAATATTTTTTTATTTCCAGGTATTGTAATATTGTGCTATAATTACTATCCTCAATGAATTTTCCTATATTATTCTTGAGTTCGACTCATTCTATTACATAGTGTTTCAGTTACATAATGATGTCAAGACGTTTTCAATTTATTTAACATATTAATAATCCTTTTATTAAATTTCAGAAAAATTGATTATGTACATCAGTATATTATTAATCATCAGTTAGATATTAGTTAAATATTTCTTCATTTTAAAATAAAGAATTTTAATAATAATTATTATGAAAAATTAAAAGGGAATAATAAATTTCAAGAAGTATAGCACTAAAACATGATTTTGTAAGGTCTTTCAATATACTATGATTACATGGTCAATTTATTATTTTAAAAAAGTAATTATGGTTTGCTTAATAATGCAGTTTAAATATTTATTCCAGTCCCAATATTTTACAATTAAAAGAATTTGTAATTTTTCCACATTTTTTTATTTTGCATCTTTACGCAAATAATATTAATTAATCTATAAATTTTTCCTCCTCATCTCAGTGACTATAGGCAGAAATCTAGTCGGATATAGGCCCCTACAGATAACCATAAAAACATTTGAATAGTATCTCTGTATATGATATATTTATGATGTAATTAGTATTATCAAGTGAGAACATGATGTTATTTTCGTTAGGTGGTTTTTAATAATTGAAGCTCTAAAATGTGTTGCCAATGAATAAAGTATAAATGGCAATACTCTCCATCGTCTTTTAATTGCATATATTTTTAACTGGTTTTACCAGTATTGCATTATTATTATTATATATACTTTCCTCAAAGCAGATGCGTTTTCAAAAAGCTGACCTAAGGTTTACTAGTATTTCTTTTTCAAACCGGTTTAAACTACTTAATGACTTAAATGAATTAAGACAAATAACGACTTAAAACATAATTTTTTTCTCAACGAGATTAACTTGAAATTTGCGATCATAGATTTACTTTTCCTTAAAAGTTTTGCCCACAAATACAGCCAAAAAATAAATACAGGATAGGCAAACAGCAAGATAAATAAAATATTAACTTAAAATTAGTGAGGTATTTTTATACGTCAAATTAAGTAAAAGGGGTGAACTTCAATATTTAAAATCAGACCATTTATGAAAATTAATCTAAATTCTTGAAATAATAGGAATTTATACAGGGAAAGGAATATATAATTTTCTCGAATATGAAGCATAAAAAGAATATTGCAATTGCCTAATAATTAGAACTTGACCAACTTTAACGGACAAAGTTTTAAATTTCTCTGAGTTCAAAAACACATTTTTCAGCATTATGTCTAAACGCCTGTGATTTGCATAACATAAAAACGATGAAATTTGATCTATATCTTTTTACATCAAATTTGTAGATTTCTATAAAACCTTGTGTAAAATCTATTAAGATTAAGTGTATTTATCCAGCTTTTCGAATATAAATTAACACAATAACTAGAAAACAAAAGGAGACAGATGGTTAATTTTGCTGTTGATTTAATAACTATTATATAGACGCCAATCAGATTTTGAGCCAAGTCGAACAACTGGTTGAACATTTTTAAAACTGTATTTTCAGAAGCTTGTAAACACGATAACTGAAAAATAAAATTTAAATATATCAAATTTAGTATGTGATTTCGTGACTATACATGTAGTTTTGTGCCAAATTTTAGATTTTATCGATTGGAAAGGGTACATTTAAAATACAAACTAGATTTTCTTATTCTTTAATAGCACTTCAAATCTCGCAAGAATTTTCTAAAAACTCGCCAAGCATCTCCCGAGAGATTCAGTAAAATTACTATATTCACAGAAAAGGTTAATATTAACTATTGTAAGCCACAACAATGAAAGTCATTCTCTGCCTAATCCACAATTTCTGATGGCAGTGGGTAATAACACCTTCATTAGAAAATCAACAAAACAGTTTAGGGAAGACCAGTGCTATTATTTTTATTGAAGTTTGTTTTGTAGGATGTAAACATATTTATTCCGGAGTACAAGGTCAACTTGTTTTATTTTTTCTCCTTCTTGCAAACGATTTAAACCAGCAGCTGCCAAAAATAAAATGAATCATTCATTTCCTGTAATGTGTTTATACACGATGCATTTGTAGATATTATTTTTTTAAAAATCTATAGAATGGAAAAACAACTATTTTAGAAATTAGACGATGAGAAAACTTAATTTTTAGAAACGTGGTAACTTAAATAAGTAATAGTTCTGAGAAACAGAATAATGATATAAAGAAGAAACATTAAAGCTAACAAAAAAGGGTTAAACATCTAGATTTAAAAGCACTATTTCACACGAAAATTTGTTCAGCATTTCTTTATTTAATTACGCAAAAATTAGGAAATATCATTTATTATTTCAACTTATATGGCAAAACACATTTATTGCATCGTAAACTTATCAAACTATATTCAGAATTTTAAATTTGGGGCGTATAAACTCAACAGTGGATGATAGTTTTCAATAAAGCGGTTTTTGAATTTAGATATTTTGTGATCCACATTTAAGAGCAAGATAGTTTTTTATACGTCAGACTTTTAAAAATGACGAAAAGTGTTTTTTCAAGTGATAACCAGTTTTAGAGGGCAACTTTCTTTCTAAGCAAATTTTGAGGCAGTTATTTACCAATAAGAAAAAATAAAGATTAAAATGAATTCTTCTATGCATATTTCAATGTATTATGTCAGAGCATCATTTCTTGAACGGCCAAACACCACGCGCCCTTGCGAGTTAAATTATATTTTTATTCATTTTAATGGTTTTATTGAATGAGTCACTTTAGTATTACAAACGATCCAAAGAAACTTTGTCTCACATTTATTGTTTAAACAAATATCACATTTCTTATTTATTTCATTTCATATAATCGCATGTTCAAAATGACATTTTCCTAGCTTTTATTTGCTGAAGTTATGAACCTTTTTTAATCAGAGCTTTTGTAAATGCAACGGCAACACATTTTTAAATTCTGTTTTTTTTAGATGGTCATGAAGATAAAAATTTTATTTTTCGCCGACGGATTTTTGTTGTCAAAAACCTTATCCCGAAAACAACATCATGTTCTGACATGATTCTAAAAAATCTCAATTTCAATATATTGATCACAGTTTCATTTTATAAATTTTCAAAATTTTTTACTCATTATCCTTAACTTGAATATAATTTCTAAAATTTTAATGTTTATACCTTTGTGGTATATAATCAATATATTTGATTAAATTATGGTTCCTTATCAATTATGTCACTTCATAACAATCTTTTTAAAAAAATTCTAAGATTCTAAGGTGTTTAAAATATACAATAATTAATTTAAGACTTAAAATTTTTAAATATTTAATAATATTTATTAATAGATAAATAAATAAAAGAATTCTAATATTAAAGAAGAATTGTAATTTTAAAAATAAAAAAAAATCTTAATGTTTTTAGTTTCAATAATAAAAACTGTATTTTTAAACATCGTTTCATTAAATTGCATTTTTTTATACGTAGAACACGTAAGGGCAATACAAATAGTATGCATCAACATCTAAAATCTTATTTTACTGTTTCGATAAATTTGTAAGTTTTAGTTTTCTCTAAATTTAACGCAGTTTATTTCCTTTAAAATATATATAAACAATCAAAAAATAATAATTTATAAACAAAAAATAAATAAATATAAACAATCAAATAAATAAAAATAATTTTTTTATAAAGAAAAATTTGTTTACATTTTTAATGGCCAAGTTATGATAAATAAATATGAAATTTAATGTTTGTTTCCGAAGGAAATCTAAATAAAAAAAAGATTAAATTTAGTAGTTGGCTTACCTGTTAAGTAAAAACTGATAAGGATAATGCACTGCAAAATGCCTCTGGACATAGACATTATCGATGATTTTCAGAACATTATCTTCTCCGTGGGACCTCTTAGCGCCCAAAAAGACCTCATCAAGGGGCGTTAGGTTCAGTCCGAGATGGGCGATGAGATCATGATAAGCCAGGTGGACCTCTTGGGGATGAAGGCCCCACAGATACAGAGCTTGTCGGAGGGCCATGGCCGTGTTTCCCTCGGCTCCCAGAAGAACCATGGCCAGGGACGACCCTATGCAGAAAGGGCACAAGGCCACATTCTCGTCGGTGACATTAAGGGCCCTGTAGAGGTCGATGCCGAATTGGTTTGTCGAAAAGGCCATCTTGCGCATCGTGAAGGTCACAGTTTGGGAGCCTGACCCCTGGCAGAGGCAGGCAGCAAACAGGGACGTGAGGAATGTCGTTAAAATGAGGATGGTCATTGTGCTTGATAGGAACTTGAACCTAATAATAATAATAAAAACTTTTAATAAATATATAACTATTACTGTTTATTAATCATCAAGATCTTTTCTTCTGTTCTGACATTTCAAAAAAAAGAACCAATTTTTCAATTCCTCCTATAAGTTCACTCTCTCTCTCTCTCTCTCTCTCTGTGTGTGTGTGTGTGTGTGTGTGTGTGTGTGTGTGTGTGTGTGTTGTTCAGATTTTCGATCATTAATAAAATACTTTTTATTCGTACACTGAAGTTCAAATACATTTTTTTGAAACTTGTAGAGAATGACACTTGATGCTAATTCAGTTTTTTTTCCAAATAGCAATTCATTAATTAAATTTAATTAATTTTTTATATTTTAAATAAAGTTTTAGCAGCTTTTAATGAAAATTGGAATCAACAGACGGTAAAAAGTGAAGATTTTGGTATTTTTCGCATGAAGGTGAAGAATTCGAATTCAATTCTTGCGAAAATCTATCATTTTTTGATAAATTATTTATATTAATTGTAATTATTTAATATTAACTAATTTAGTTAAGAATCTATTATCTTTGAAATTTCTGAACATTATTCTCAAAACATTCTAAAATAATTGTTATCTTTTATAAGTTTTATATTATGTTTTATATTTCTAAAACATATGTGAATTTGTATAATTTGTAAAAAAATATCTGATTCCCTTTTTGAAATCCGTTCAAAAATTATAATTTTTTATAGTTAGTTTAAAATTACTTCGAAATTTCAATTTTGTTTTAATGAAGAATAACTAAAATTGCCTCTATTGAAAATGATTCGATATTAAATCCGTTTCCATTTCAAATTTGGTAAAATTTTCTACTCAAAATTGCTTACCTAACGATTAAATAAAAAAAACATTAAATATTAAAATGAAATCTGCTATGCATATTTTAATATATCATGCCAGAACATCATTTCTTGGACGGCCAAGCACCAGGTGCTCGTGCAAGTTGAATTATATTTTTATTCATTTTAATTGTTTCATCGAATGAGTCACTTTAGTATCGCAAACGATCCAAAAAAACTTTGTCTCGCATTTATTGATTTAAAAAATATCCCATTTCCTATTTATTTCATTTCATATAATCACGCGCTCAAAATGACATTTTTCAAGGTTTTATTTACTGTAGTCATTAACTTCTTTTTTTTTAAATCAGAGCTTTTGTAAATGCTATGGAAACACGTTTTTAAAAGCTGATTTTTTTAGATGCTCGTGCAGATAATACAATTTTTATTTTTCACCTACGGATTTTTATTGACGCCCAAAAAAATCATCCCAAAAACAACATCCTGTTCTGACATTATAATAGAAATAAATCTGGCTTTTGAACCTGAGGTTGAGGAAAATAATAAGCATTACTTAAAAGCATATATAGAGCCTAATTCAGCCTCATACACTTTGTGCATGTCTTCGATAAATATATGCTTATTCAAATGAAAATTCGAAAGTTTATGCTTTGTACGATTACCAAAATAATAGCAGAATTAAAACTTGCAAATAGATAAAACACATGAGATAACAGAAAATACATACTTGAGAGGCAAATAAACCGAACAACAGCAAATGTGTGTCCTATCAGCATTTATAACCTTATGCCACAGTCCAAAAACCTACAGATTTTATTTCGTTTTCTACAGAGAGAGCTCAATTGTACCCAATACTTTGAAGTTAAAAGCCATAAATAAGAATGGAACGACTCATTGACCGATCTATATAGACATGGCAGTCAAATTGGTCACAAAAAATAGCGTGCTCGGATATCCAGGTTAAGCCCTGGCCTAGATATTCATAATTTTTTCATGTCTGTCTGTCAAGTGTCGAGTCATTGCAGTTGGGGGCGAAATTTTTACATTACAACGCACATACGACGAGGCGTTTAGCATTTATGGGGAAATACCAAACGATTTTTGGCAGTTTTCCTTCATGAATTTATGGATTTTTTATTTTATTTTGTGTGTATGTGGTTTTGGTTGAATTCGGAACTGAATAGTTGAATTCCATTTATCCGATATTTTTATTTTGTCTGTCGTTCGATCAAGTGGCAAAGTGTCAAGTTGAAAAAAATGATTTTTTTTTTGTGAATTTCTAAAAAAATTATTTATTTGAATTTCACCAAATAGTTTTCGTTTTTTCCCCTCCCTCTTATGCACGTTCAGTGTAAATCATCTTTTTTTATTATTAGCATTTTTAAAAAATAGATTATTTAATTTTTGGCGCATTTTCATTTTTGAGAGTCATAAAAAATCGCCAAACTGTTTCGTGATGTTTAATTAATTGTATTAACCTAATATGGTTCATTATTATTACTTATTCCCAAGTTCGAGTCCCGGTTTGGGCATGGTTGTTCTTTTGTGTGCTATCTATGAGATGTGTGACTGTGCCCCCCTGTAAAAATGGACTGTGCAGGCAAATGTGGTGTGTGTGTGTGTGTGTAGCTAAGTCATACTCTGGGCCCTAGTTGGCGCTACTTCAAAAACAAGAGACGCTTTTTTTGGCTTAAATCTACTGCTGTATCAGGGGGGGGACTTGTCCGTTACAAGTGCCATTAGTAACAACAACTATTACTTATGGCACATGGTTGTGTAACAAAAAATTACTTGGCGAATTTGTTGAGATTTTGGCGATTTGGCAAAAATAATTTCATTGTCGCCAACGGCTCTCGGAAACGGATAAGTACCAACTTTTTATACGCACAGGACCAATTTATTTTATTTTGGTTTTATAAATGTTTCATTTTGAAGCCACTCAAGGATTATAATAGAACAGGCAACTTAATTTCGAACCGTGTTTAGATGACGACATATGAACATGACACTCTCCTCAGCATAACTTAACGCAAGAGTACTTAAACAAAGTAGACTTTCTTATAGAATGAATCTTTGCAGAGAATGGATACGGAATACGTCTTGAGAAAACAGACAGGGCCAAATAAGAAATCAACAGGTTGTGTTACATGGGTAAATATACGGAAGAATTGAGAAAAGAATACTTCCGTTAGTATTATACCGATATATATCATTTTACTTGATTTTTTTTATAGGCGTTGTTCATTTCTTCGGTTGAAACTTTTCCATAATTTCTGCAACTTTTGAAATGCATTGCTAACGCTTATAAAACGCTATTACTGCGCTTATAAAAAGTTGGTACTTATCCGTTTCCGAGGGCCGTTGGCGGCAATTAAATTATTTTCGCCAAATCGCCGAAATTTCAACAAATTCGCCAAGTTTTTTTTGTTGTTGCAATACCATGCTTCATAAGTAATAGTTGTTGTTGTTGTTGCATTGTTACTAATGGCCGGTATTGTTTAATTTAGCCGGTTTTTAAATCTTAGTAAACATTGTTCTTGATATTCCCCTTATTGGATATTAGCAGTAACTGAACGACCCATGACATTGCATCCAAGAAGAAAATTTAACTTTAAACTTAAGTCTACCCTCCACCTGAAATGACCATGTTACGCAACATCGAACAAACATAAAAATATATTTAGAAATGATCAAAAACAGCTACCAAAGAGTTTTTATAGCTCATATCCAGATATATTTCAACTGTTAAAAAGGTAAAAATATGATGTGTCCGTAGACAAAACACAGGCGATCATTTCGCTCCTCAGCAGACTCATTCTGTCCCTGGAATTCAGTTGCAGTGCGATTAAAAGAAAGGCGGTTATTTCGCTCATCAAAAGACACTCCTTTCCTAAGTGTGGCCATTATCACTCTGATGTTCGCTACCCGAACGTTTCTTTCCTCTTCCGGCCAATGTTGAATTTCCCTTTTGGGGGCCATAATGAGTTTTGAATCATTGTTTAAAATCAGACGTAATCAAAGAAATGTATCGCATATGCATACCACAGCTCTTGCTATTTGCGCATGCGTAGTTTGAGGTTTTCAAGCATGCACGGACGTGTAAAGTTGGATTCTTAATTACAAAACTCCTTTTTTTTATTTTGACATGAATTTAATGTATTAAAGGTGAATACATTTAAACTTCATGAATAAATGCTCTACAAAATGGTATAAATACATCGAATTTTTACTTACTATATCTGAAGCTTTTGTGGTTCAAACATAAATATGCTTTCAGGAGACTTCATTTTATATTACGTAAAGATTCTTTCTACAATCAGTTTAGTAAGGGAAATTCGGGATCTATTACATATTTGTTTGAATCTCCGTTGTTATCATTTAAAGTTTTTTCTAGTTCCAAAGTCATTTTTACTTTCTCATATTTCATATATAAAAAGGGAAAGAATTGAAATAGTCGCCTCAAAAAGTTGGGGGAGAATTTGACGAATTGCCCCTTGTGTAAAGTCAAATAATCATTCTCTGTTTTGCTTTCGTGTAGGAAAAGCTCGATATAATCCAGAATAATAGAAGTAAAAATAGATTACATGTATAACAAAATAATAAAAACTACCATCTTTTGATTATTGGGTGTTTCCAGTATGAATTTTCTGCAAATAGTATTATATTCGTCAAAAAATCGAGCTAGAAATTATCTTTCTTTTTCCAGGTTTGTCCAAGTAAAAAAAAACCCTTCTTTTTTTAAAATCATGCTTCTGAACTCGATAATTCAAAACTGCAAATTCTTAAAAGATGAAATTTGCTATACTGTTTTCACACTAAAATAATCGTAGATTTCTATCAAATTTTAGTAAAAATTTATTTATTGAAATTTTTTGTAAAAGGATTTAGGAATATTAACGACAATATAAATTTTGCGCTTAGCGGCGACCTTTGCAAACAAGTCGTGCCACTCATTTCCATTAATGCCCGTGTTTCCACGAACAAATGCAAGAACTATCGAGAAATTTTTATCTTTCAAGCTTTTTATTTGTTTTCACCAATTATGCTACCTCGTCAAAGAGATTTGTTCCAATTAAATATACCTAACCAAATTAAAAGCCAGTCTTCCTCGATTCTAGACAAGCTGTGACGTTAAAACAGTTTATACTCATCCACTCTCATAAAATAAATCGTGTGAGAATAATACAGAAGCAGCTGCAAAAACAAACGCCTCCGATAATTATTTTAAACATTCGATCAACAACAGGTGAAAAAACGTTTAAAGCTTTTGATACATTAAAAAAAAAGGTCAACAAAGTTTGGTTAAAATCCAATAAATCGGGAACTTTCTCGTTCATTTTATGCTTATTCCGAAAACAATAACTACAACGAAATGATAAAACATTATTCAGCAAAGAGTACAAAATAATCGTTTTCTGTTTTTCATATAAAGAAGGATGGAGTTTCGTAAGTATGTTCAAATTGTTAATTTAAAGCATCCTTTAAATCCTTGTCAAAGGATGCAAAGGAACAGAAATGTTATAAAAAAACAGAACCAGTTTTTGAAGCGTTTCAAGATTAAGATTGTCTGTTTTTTTTGGGGGGACAGGATGTTATATATTCCAATTCTCTCTCTGTTATTCTCTATCTGCTAAAATAAACCCTCAGAGGTCTAAAACGCGGAGATTCGGGAAATTCTTGACTTCGGGTACTTTGAAAAACACAATATTTTTTTCTTTGCTTCGTATATGAAAGAGTGAAGCTATATTCTTCGAGCTCGGGGAGGTCTAAAATGTAAAAATTCGTCAACATCCCAAGTTTGAATTTTTTTGGTGATTACAATACTTTTCTATACTTCAGAATGTAAAATATCCAATTGAAAAAAAACTGCTTTCATTTAGTAAATAAAATAAAAAAAAACCAAGTATTATTTAAAAAATTAAGTTAATTCCTACTTAGATAAACGAAGAAAAATGTATTTTAGTTACTTTTTATTAAATAATTACAATCAATATAAATAATTTATCAAAGAAATGATAGATTTCCGCAATAATTGAACGCATTCTTCACCTTCACGAAAAAAATACTGAAATCCTCGCTTATCACCAATTGAGTTACTACTCCTTAAATTCAATTTTCGTTACAAACTGCTAAAACTCTATTTAAAATATCATATATTAATTAAATTTAATTGATGAATTAATATTTGAAAAAAACTGTATTAACATCGAGTATCATCCGCTACAAGTTTTAAAAAATCTATTTGAACTTGGGTGGATGAATAAAGTTTATTTTATTAACAATTGAAAATTTGAACAAGATATATAAATAAATATATATAGGGAGAGTGTGAACTAATAGTAGAAATTGAATAAACCTAAAATGAATAATAATAAAATAAAATAATTAATAAAATACAAATATAAAAATAATAAATAAAATAAAAAATATAATAATAATAATAATAAAATAAATAATATAAATATAAATAAAATAATAAAAATAATAATAAAATAATAAAAATAATAAAATTAAATTAAAAATGTATAAAATAATAAATAAATAAATAATAATAATATTAAAATAAATAATAAAATAATAAATAAATAAAATAATATGATAATTAATAAAAAAAATTTAAATTTTAAACTAAATTGTCCTTTAGTTTTTGACTACAATTGTGACGTTTATAATCGAACGGTCCTAGTGTTACAAAATGCCTAAATCCCGCTCCCCCCCCACACATAGGCACCTATCATTGTTCCGTTGTTAGACTATTTAACATCGAATTACAACAACTTGTTCGCTGTATGTGAATCTCGAATTCTAACCACGCGATGTTTAAACTGATTTGAAAATGGTCGTCTCCTTTTGAAGAACTCCGTTTAGAATTAAAGAAACATTGTTAGTTAATTCTTCTTTTGAAATCCCTCCAGCAGACTAAATGCATTCATCCCTCTTGTGCGTTTGGAACGGTGCCACTCACCCGCAGCGAAAATTGAAACAAGTGGTACGAAACAGAATGCTGTCCGAAGTGGCCTTGAGAGCCCAATCAAAAACATTGTACGAGTAGAAACTCCCTGTCAGCTGCACATCCTGGTCATTTGGCACGTGGAAAAATGATTTGCACGTGATTTATTTCGCACATTTTCCAGATTCGATCGTGGTTCAATAAACACTGCATTCGGCAAAAGGGGTATGCTGATTTACGACTCGATATTATACTTAATAAGCGATCAATTTTATTTTGCATTGTCTGGTGGAGATTTATATGACTAGTGAATTATTGTAATGGAGGTGCTGTGACTTAAATAACTGTCCGGCGTAATAATGCTTTAGTATAAATTTTAGATTTTTTTTATTATTTTAAGGTAATTTTGAATTATTTAATTTATAAGAAAGTAATAAATAAGTTGTTGAATGACTTTAAGGCGACCAGGGACCTTTAAAAATGACTTTTTGTAATTTTCACCTGAGCAATTTGAAATTTTACTAGTATTAAGAGTAACA
>JAOUZG010019110.1:643058-655202 GCA_026289955.1 Argiope argentata | reverse complement strand
TCGCAGCAACAACTTTCAGAATGTTTTTCCTGGAGACATCTTTGCTCAACTGGTATGCCATAGAAGGGCGGTGATGCTTATAAGCATCACATAGAACCCCGTCACATAGAAAAAATTTTAACATCAAAATGTATGTTTAGAGGTCTAATAAATCACAAATTTAGTGTTATTTAGTTAAATTTTTAATATTTTTACATAGTGCCCCTCAAAGGAAGATAAATAAACTTCTGTTTGAAGCAGGCTTTTAATAGTTTTTGCTTTCTTGTATATGTAATATAAAAAGAGATATCGTCAAAAAAACCCAATTTTTAATTTTGACGAATCCTTTCGTGTTATTTAATTACTATAGTATTTACAATTATATTTTGTTAGAGATACTTCTAAGATATTTCATTTCTCGCAGATTGACATGAATTTAATGATACAGTGATTTAAAATGCCTTTATATACTTAAGATGCTAAAATACGTAGCATAGAAATCGAGTCAGAGGAGAGAAAATATAAAATAAGTTTAGAGAAAGGATTCAAATAAAAAGTCCATTCAAGTGCAAAAGCAGGCATAATAGTCGTCAGAAAAAAAATTGTGGTAAAAATTAGTATTTATGCAAGGTTTTTCGCCAAGCACATCAAAATCGTGCCAATCGTCCCCAAACTGGCTATAAGTTTCCAATCTTGAGTTTATACCAGAAAAGCTTACAAACGTCTTTTAAGGTTGTAATCGAAAAAAAATAAGAATCTCGATTTCCATAATGGAAACATTTCTAAATAACAGTCAATCAATTATGCTAATTGATTCACTTCATCTGTTTATCTATCTTAATACACCTGTTCCTTTCGTCAGGGCTCGACTCGGGGCAAAAGTTTCTTTGGGGACCCTTCTGCTTCACTATTTTAGTAATGAAAAACATTCATTAAAGAAGGAAGCGTAAAATAAAATTTCTATTTAATTTAGGGGGCTCCCTTTTATGTGGGGGTCCGGGGCAACTGCCCATTATGCCCCTGTATTAGTCAGGCCTCGCCTTTCGTGCATTTCTATCGACACCAATTTTGTGAAAATGCGGCAAAAAACAAAAAATAAAAAAAATGACGATGTTTTTATTTTTGTAAACAGGAGTGGACCAAAATAGCATTATGCAGAGCATAAAAGAAAAAGAAAAAGAGTTTTTTTAAAAAAATTCTGTGGCAAATTTTCTTTAAATTTTTCCAATGGTGTAAATTTCATAACTGTAACAATATTATAAATATTATAACTACATCAATATTCCAATAGTGTACATTTAAATAACTAATCAAGGAATTTTTTAAATCAATTTTGTACTTGTAACTTTATTTCGAAATTAAAAGATTATAGAAATTCGAAATAGCCTAATTAAAATGTCCTAATTAAAGAATTTCCATATTTGATATAAAATGTAAATAATAATTTTTCTAATATTAAACTATTAAGATACTCAAAATTAATATTTTAATGTTTAAAATCCAACCATTACTTGCAAATACGTGGAGCAATAAAGCATGATTTTTTAATTATTTAATTTGGAAGTAATTAAATATGATGCCACCTAATTTTTCATAATCGAACCATCGAAATTTAAATCGTTTGAAATTTCAAACTTACGATCAATGTCCTTTTGCATTCTAGTGTTCTCTGTCTTATAGCGCCATCTAGTAGAAACTTACAAAAAGTTAATCTTGAATTAAAAATAAAAAAGTTTTTAAAAAAATGAATAGAGTTAAAAGATACTATTGAATGAAAAAAAAAGGATCGTGCTTTTTAACTTTCAGTCCAGAAAGGTCTTCTATTGGAGTTAAGAAAAGGGTTGAAGTGCATAAAAACAAACAAAGCAATGACTGGAAAAGTTGTTTCAGAATTTTAAATTAAAAAAATGTGATATTATAACCGTTTGTCTTCAATAACTACCACGGCTAGCTTTTAACATTATTTATTTGTAGACATTTACTAAACATAAACACATACACAAACAGTTATATAACATAAGGGACAACATAACGAAACCAATTAAGACATTTACGAAAAACAAAAGACAATCCTCAATCGAGACCCTCTCTCTATGTTGGCTGGAGGTCGACTGGCTATGATGGCCTTCGGTGGATACTGATCTAGGTGGCGCTGATGTTTCCTCTAGGTGACGTTGCCACAGTTCCGTTACATCCTCCCCCTCTGACTTCTTCGTGGCCGTCTCGGCAAGAAGTCAGGTGGCGGAAGTCTTGGCCGTCCTCTTTTTCTAAGAGGAGCTACTGGAGCTACCCGGTCTGATATTTGAAACTTACTTCGTTCTTGATAAGGTTTCAAGGCTGAAACATGATATTTACCGAGGATTTTGTCTGGTTCATTGGGATCGGCAATATCGTAAGTTGTTGGCGACCTTGCAGTCACTATCATATAAGGACCGTCCCGTTTAGGCATGAATTTACTGGTTTTCTTCAATGAGCCTTTGCTAACAGGGTGGAGAGTAACCCAGACTTTGTCACCATGAACAAATTTTGGAGTATCTTTACGTTTCTTATCAGCATACCGTTTTTGTTTATCTTGGTGTTTCTCAACTCTTTCTCGTACTTGTTGTACCGTTCTTGCGAACCTTTTTAAATATGGTGTAATCTCAGGAACGAAGTTGTCATTTTCTATTACGGCTTTTATGTCGTGTTTGACATCATCTATAGTTCTTAGGTCACGTGCGAATTGGAGAAATGCAGCAGAGTGTCCAGTTGAATCGCTCTTGGCGGTATTCAATGCAAACCTAATCATGGGCAGTTTTTCTTTCCATGCCTGGTGGTCATTGCCAACTAGTATTGCCAAACGAGGCTTGAGATCTCTGTTCTTTCTTTCAACAGGGTTTGATTGTGGATGGTAGACAGGGGTAAGACTTTGGTCTATGTGCAATATATAACATAGCTGTTGCATGACAGCACTTGTGAACTGGGGACCATTGTCACTGATAACTTTTCGAGGAATACCAAATCGAAGCGCGACTTCTTCCAACAGAGTCGTTGCACATTCTCTTGCAGTTGCTTCTTTTAGAGCAAAAAGTTCTACCCACTTCGTAGCACAATCTTGTACAATAAAAATCCATTTCTCACCAGTAGGTGCTTCTGGCAGAGGACCGAAAAGGTCAATAGAGAGAGTTTCGAATCGTTGGGCATAGATAGGAGTTTGAAGTAACCCCGATGGTTTTTGATTAGAGGCTTTGTAACGACAACATTCAACGCAGGTTTTGACATAATCTGCTATGTCTTTTCGCATTCCCGCCCAGTAGTATCTTTTAGCGATGCGATGAAAAGTGCCCTCAGCTCCATAGTGTCCTGCCATGGGCGAATCATGATGCTCTTTCAGGATATTGGCTTTCATTTCTTGAGGCACTACCAATTGCGCTTCTTCTTCATCCGATTCAGGAGAGTATCGGTATAATATCCCCTTGTTCATGATTTAGCCTCTTGTAGTCCAAGTTGTATGATCAACGTCTTTTGCTGAACTCTCGAATGTTTCTATTATCTTTCGCAGATCATCGTCTCTTAGTTGTGATTGACGCAAATCAGCCGGACTGGTGGTAGGAATTTCAATCGATATAGTGCAGATTTCACAAGACTCTGTACTTGGGTGTTCACAAATAGGACGGGATAAAAGGTCGGCAATGAAATTTAGTCGACCAGGAATATACTTCATTGTCAGGTTGTACGACTGAATTTGTAGAGCCCATCTGGCGAGTCTACCAGTAGGTGATTTTAGTGACATCAACCACTTCAGCGGTTGGTGGTCGGATGTAATTGTAATGGACTGGTTTTCCACGTATCCTCTAAATTTCTCAAGTGCCCAAACCACTGCTAATGCTTCTTTTTCTATCGTAGAATAGTTTTTTTCTGAAGAACTCAGCAGGCGACTAGCATATTCAATAGGATGTTCTTCATCTTTCTCTCCCTGGAGTAAAACTGCTCCGATGGCAACATTGCTAGCATCTGTTCGGATGACGAAAGGCTTCGTTCCATCGGCTTGTTTGAGAATCGGCGGGCTTATTAATTTAGATTTCAGATCTTGAAATGCCGTTTCTTGTTCTATTTCCCATTTCCATACGGCCTTCTTCTTCGTTAAATCAGTAAGAGGTTTGGCTATTTGGGCAAAGTTTGGAATATATCTACGAAACCAGGAACAGGTTTGAACAAAAGATTGTACTTGCTTCACAGTTTTCGGTGACTTCATGTTTGCAATGGCAGCGGTCTTTTCTGGATCAACAGATACACCATCTTTAGTAATGTAATGGCCTAAGTATTTCACTTTTTGGCAGCAGAAGTGACACTTTTCTCGATTGGCGTTTAGCTTGAATAACGATAGACGTTTGAAGACTTGTTCTAGGTCTGTAAGATGTGTTTGGAAGGTAGGAGACAGCACGATGATGTCGTCCAAATATGATAATGCCAGGACATCCTTCAGTCCGGAAAGTACTTTATTTATAAGTCTAGAAAACGTAGCTGGCGCATTACGAAGTCCGAAAGGCATTCGTTTGAATTTATAAATTCCGAAGGGACAAGTAAAAGCAGTTTTGATTTGATCTTCTACTGCTACATTTACCTGATGATACCCAGATCTTAAGTCAATAGTTGACATGTAAGGGGTAGGCTTTGCTTCGTTCAACAAATCATCTATACGTGGCAAAGGATAAGTATCTGGAACGGTGTGGGAGTTTAGCTTGCGATAATCGATGCATAACCGTATTTTACCATTTGGTTTGGTGATCAAGACCACAGGAGAGGCATAAGGGCTTTCGCATTCCTCTATAATACCTTTCTCTAGAAGAGAGTCAATTTCTTTTTTCAACAGCTCTTTCTTGCTTGGGTTCATCCGATATGGAGGAACTGAAACGGGAGGACTATTTCCTGTATTGATGTGGTGTTCAATGAATGGCGTAGCTTCTCCCCCAAGCTGAAAATTATTCTCGTATTTTCTCAACAAATCATTGAGTTGTAGTCTTTCATGAGGACTTAGGTTTTGTCCCTCATCATCCCGCAAGTCGCAAGAATTCACTTCTATGCTTTTTACTGGCTCAGGACATTGTGCCTCGAGGTCCACTCCAAATGGATACACCTGCAGAGGGTTGTCATGGAAGAACCAACATCTATTCTTTAGGTCAAGGACGATGCCTGCTTTTTCAAGAAAGTCATATCCAAGGAGGGTTCTATTTCCTTTCGATTTCGGCAGAATCAGAAATTTCGTTACAATGTCTCTTCCTTCAATATTCACGACTACCTCTGATGTGAAGGCTTGAGTTGTTGTGAATTGTCCATCCGCGAGAAACATGGTGATGGTTTTACTTGTCATCGGTACTTGTTTCTCCTGAAATATTTTATAAAGTCTTTCACCAGCAACCGTACAACTTGCACCAGTATCTGCACATACGCGAGCTCTTTGTCCACAAATGGTGATATCGATATAAGTGATAGTTGTAGGCATATCTACATGCGTAGCAAGCATTTTCAAAGAGTTTGCTTGGAAATAATTTCGTCTGGTAGGCGTTGAACAGTCGGGACATTTTGATTTTATAAATCCTGGTTTACCGCACCCATAGCAAGTCAAAGGAGGGCGGTTATCTTGTCTTTGTTGCTTCTCGACTCGATATGGAAAGTTTTTACTAGTCGTTCTTTGTACATCTTCTTTGGTTCTGGAAGGATAAATAGGTTTCAGTGGAAAGTTCTGCTTCAAATGGGGTTGATTTTTAATCTTTGAATTTTTAACACGGACAGTTTCGTAATCGTCTAATAACTGCACCAGTTCAGGTGACGACTTAATTTTTCCCCAACGATCGACGAAGTGCTCTTTGACATCATTACTAACTCTACGTTTCAATTGATCTGTAAGAACAAGATCTTTCAGCGATTCGTAATCAAAAACTGCAAGGCTCTGAAGCCATTCTTCTAGGTAGTTTCTTAAATCATACGCAAAGTCTTGCCATAAAGTCCCAGTTTGTTTTTGGTGAGTAGTCAGCTTGATTCGGAATGCTTCCGCATTTAAATCGTTGAAGTAGAATTTTCTTTATATAAGTATAATCTTCTAGTTTTTCCTTGGGTTCTCGCAGAATTATTTGTGAAATGTTAATGGGAAGAAGAGGTAGGAGGTGCGTTATGTAGTCTTCTTCTTTCACGCGAACTTTCTCACATTGTCTTTCAAAAATTTGCAAATAGGCTGCAATGTCAGAAGTCTCTGTGAAGTTTGGAAGTAAATGTTGGATTTGTTCACTGGGTACTACATTTAAAGTGGAGGAACCGTTAGAAGGATTTGAGCTAGCAGCTGCAAGATTTACTTTTAATCGTTCCGTTTCAAGTATCAATTCTTGTTCCTTCCTTTTGAATTCTTCTATATCTTTGCTTTCCTTTTCTTTTTGCTGCCTAGTGTCGACAATAGTTTCTAAAAGAGTTTTGGTGAAAGTCTCGTCATAAGACATGGATTTGATTATTAGATCTCGCAAATCAACAACACGCATAGAATCATTTGCTGTTAGACCTAATTCGTACGCGAGTGTTCTTAGATCCTCTTTCTTTGCTTTTGCAAGGTAAGCCATCTTGGAATGTGGGGTCAGAGGGGAGGATAAATTGGCTTGATAATTACGGAAATTTGATATAAAATGTCTTAAAACTATTTACATTCACATACAAGGAATATGCATTAAAACTAAAATAAGAAAACTTTTGGCGAGTTCTAACAATGTCCAGCACAAAATTAATATCTAATCATATACAAAAACAGATGCACATCAAGAACAAGAACAAAATTTCAACACTTTTGGTTATATGCTTTTGTCGTAACATACAATTATAAAAATTTTACTACATTATGTTCTTTAACTTTAAACAAAAGTGATAGAGAAAATTGAATGTATTTTCAACTGAAACGTTAACAAGTAAAATTTAATACACAAAATAGAATCAATGTTTGAAAAGAAAAGAAAAAAAATTATTGTAGTTGAATTTCAATGTGGATCACATAAAAATATTTAGTTTCATAGTTTAAAATGAATATCAATTGTATCTTTAAACAGATTGAAATAATACTTATAAACAAAATCAATTAATATCAAAAGTGGTACAATAGCAATTTAAATTAAAAGTGCTCAGACAATTAAACTCTTAATTTAATACTCATCAAAATAATATTGCTCGTAAATTTTCGTTGCAACCAGGAAATTGTTAATAACACATTTACTAAAATATCGTTTACTAGAAATGATAACGCAAAACATGTACTATTTTTTTTATAACTTTTAAAAGAATTCTCGAAGTATTGTGCAAAATCAAAACAGAAACAAATATTCATTTAGGCAAAAAAAATTGTTTGCGATTATATGAAACAGAGTAGAGTTCTCAAAAGGATTTCTGGCGTTATTAACCAATAAAGATAATAAAACAATTTTCAAAAACAGCATGAGTCATATTTTTTCATGAGCATATTCAAAAGTAGCAAAACAAAATAAAATAAAAACGGCAGTCTCAGTCATAAAATGTGACGCCAGCACATCAGCGTCTACGATTTTATTTTTTCTTTACTGAGAGGAGGGGAAAAACAATTTCCGTTCTGAGAGCGAGAATCGAAACTCACATATTTAAATGTATCAATTTGTTCAACGTATATTTTATAAAATAGATACGTAGTGAAAAACTGTGGAGGATGTAATAATCAATTTAAAATACACACAAACAACAACAAAAAATCAAATTTACAACTCTTGATTAAGAAAGCCGTTGCTTTTTCTAAAATGATTTATGTAAATTATAATTACTTTTACTGTAATAAGTGAAAAGTATTTAAGAATCAAAATAAACAATAACATAAAAGATACTTATCAAATTCTTTTTGCGATGATTAGCGGTATGCTAGCAGCATACGACAATATTCCAGAACATGGGAATCACTTTGACCGGTAGTCAATTTGAAAACAAAAATTAGCCGATATGCTAGCAGCACACGACAATATTCCAGAACATGGGAATCACTTTGACCGGTAGTCAATCTGAAAACAAAAATGAGCCGATATGCTAGCAGCACACGACAATATTCCAGAACATGGGAATCACTTTGACCGGTAGTCAATCTGAAAACAAAAGTGAGCCGATCTCCAGCAACTAAACTTAAACTCGGGGTAAAAGCTTTTTTAAATCAAAATTGGGATTCCTAACAAATTTCACTGGTCCAAAACGTTGGGCGTCAGAAATTATATAACCGTTTGTCTTCAATAACTACCACGGCTAGCTTTTAACATTATTTATTTGTAGACATTTACTAAACATAAACACATACACAAACAGTTATATAACATAAGGGACAACATAACGAAACCAATTAAGACATTTACGAAAAACAAAAGACATTCCTCAATCGAGACCCTCTCTCTATGTTGGCTGGAGGTCGACTGGCTATGATGGCCTTCGGTGGATACTGATCTAGGTGGCGCTGATGTTTCCTCTAGGTGACGTTGCCACAGTTCCGTTATAATATATAAAAAAATGACATGACTTAAAGGTAATTCGAATCTATAAGCCAAACCTCGTAAATACAATAATTTAAACTAAACTGAGTTTATTTTATTAAAAAATAAACCAAATTTAATATAATAAACCAAATTAAATGCGCTTAATGAGCGTATTTTAATTTGGTTTTTAAAATTTGCTTTTAAGATAGAAATTATATTGAAATAGCAGCGATAATGTACACATACACACATGAATTTTATTATTATTCTTTGGTAATATCGTAATGGATTTTGTTTTCATTTTTAATTAGTTAATTTTCTTGTTGAAAATAATTAATGCGGTATAATAAATCAAATTTATAAACAAACTAGCTTTTACCCACGACTTGGTACGCATGGAAAAGCTTACAAATAACCCAAACACTATTTATTTACATCGCGTACCTAAAAAATAGCCAAATAGAAAATCAAGTCCGTATTTCTTTAAAATCAAGTAAAGTTTATTTTATTTATCGATCGAGATTTAGATGGCTACAACAGTATTATACACATTTTTTAAACTTTTAATTAATATGAAAGCATAGTTGTCAACAATGACAACACACTTCACATGAGTGCATTTTCTACGCCAATTGGAGCAACGCAAATGTGTGCTCTACGCTAGTTGGGGTAACGCAATGCCGATTAGAAATTTTTAATTTCAATTCATTTGTTTTATTTTAATTCAAAAGAACTTCAAAACGAATCCAAAAAATCGATTCATTAACAATTTTTAATTTTAAATGCATCAGGCACTAAGAAAATAAATAGAATCGTTTGAAATAATCGGTTAAAAACATGCCAAGCCTAACCTCATTAGCGTAGGGAAAAACATATTGAATTCGTCGCTTATTTTAAATGAAGGAGGGGATAAAGATTTTTGGCGAAAAAGTAAGAAAAGTGTCGATTTTACTATTTTTCTAGCAATTTTTTGGGTTTTTTTCTGTCTATCAGAACTTTCCACATGCCTTAACGAAAATATTTTTTAAAAAAATAGCTGAATTGGTCGAGCCGTTTCCGAGCTTTGTGCTTAGCAAAACATTTGGCAATTTATTTTTATTTATATAGATATATCCGGTTTGCTGGTGAAATTATAATTTCTTTTGGGTTAATTCGTTTGGAAAACATATTTCATTCAGTTATTATGCTATTGAATGAAAAGTAAGCGGGACTACTATTATGCTATATATATATAATTATTATATATATAATTATAGCGGCACTATAACTATATACATTATAATACATAATATATGTTATATTAAAGCATGTAAAATAATTTAATAATTCTTGGAGCTCATTGAGATTAATTTTTTTGTTGCGGACATTATTTTAATTAGCTATGAATTTCCAGAATATAATAAATTATTCGAAATTGTTTAGAGGAAATAATTGCACATCAAGTGAATTCATATTTAACAAAGAGAAGAAATATTAAAAAAGAACTTTTTAATTCTTTTAATATTGGCAAAAAGATATTTCTTTTTTAAAGCAAACAAAGCAATTAATTTAAGCAATCACGCATTTAATACAAACATGACTCCATACTGAATAAACTAAACACTTTACATTTTTTTTCTGCACAAATTGTTCTCATTTAGTTTTATAAAAGTATTTAATATGAAATGAGGATCACCTATTTGCTTCATTTTTTCAAGCAGATCTCACGTAATGTCTCCAACGCCAAAAGATGATCACTTTTTTCCAAATTTTGCCAATCGTTTGAAGGGAGAATTTCGGATTTGTGCTCTTTGATGTAATCTTGTGCTACAGCTTTCAGCTCATCATCTCGATTTCGATCTGCGAGCACCAAGAATGAACAAGCATTGGAAGAAGAAAGGTTAGCCTTTAAGAAAGATACGCATATTTCCTTCAAGGGAACTACACCGTACTTATCTGCAACAATATAAAGCTCAGTGACATTTTTCATGGTGAGATCCTCTATTGTGTCAGTATATAGATAGATCAGAAATCGCCGTATGGTGTCAGCATCCACGTCTGTAATAAGAACATGACCGCTGGATGTTTCTTTGTAGTCATTTGTGAACATGGCTTTGAAGACTTCAGATCTTGCTGCCAAAAGGACTTTATGAACAGGAAATACCTCAGAGTCAACTTTGAGCTTGAAATCACTTAAAGATCCTGAATCTAGTACATACTTTAAATCAATTTGAAGAGATCCGGATGGTAATTTGCTATCTACTTTACATATAGAAAATTCCGAATCATCAAAATACTTTGAAATTGATATGAATTCTTTGGGGGAAGTGATTATTTCCGAATCATTGACCGTTCCCAGAGAGGCGTGAAATTCGCATTTTAAAGACAACACATGATTTGGTAAGAGTTGGCTCTCTGAGTCAAGTAATTCCGATTTTTTAATTAAAGGCGGCAATCGAAAAGTTTGCTCTGTTTCACTTTTTTCGAAAAAGAAAGAATCGCTCGCCATCCTTCTTGCTGCCCCATCAGCATCCAACAAAGATATTTTAAGGATTGAGAATATCTTTTCACCTTTATCACGACGCACTTCAATAACAATTCTCTCTTCGAATTTTATCGCTAGTCGAAGTTCCAAGCGGCCATATATCTTCTCAATGGTGAAAAGATGTACATGCCAACCAGTTCAAAAACTAATGAAATCTTTCACCTTCCAAATGAACAATTTGCTCTGAACTCCTACAGAAGAACCAATAAATTGTTCTTCTGATTCAGAACACTCAGTCCCGCGTTTCGACAGCAATCGACAACGAATGGTGAGAGCGTCTTGGGAAAGAAAATCATCTCGTCTTTTTTCTCCATAAATAACTTCCGTTGGTACGACCAAAATCTGAACTTTTTCCTGATGTTTCCATGTTCGAATAAATCTAAATTCAAGCGGTCCCTCTTTCGACAATTCCGGCGATCCATCCGAAGTGAGAAGAGCGACTTCATAGTCTAAAGGTGAAAACAAATTGTTATAAGTAGCAATTCCAATTCTAATTTCGTTACTATATTGATCGATCAACAAATTAAAAGTCTCGCCATTGAAAAGACGAGGGGTTACCGGAGGACTTGATAGACTCTGCCACAGATAACTGAAATTCTTGATTTTCCAAGTCACTGTAAAAACCTTGTCTGGAATAGAAGAAGAATCTGACATGTTTATATTTTTTCTCCAATTAACTATTTAAACCCCTAAATTAAAATAAATAGATTTTGCTGTAAGAGTCTTATTACTGAAAAGTAAGTGGAATTTGGAGTGATATTATTTCCAAGTATTCTATACTACTATCCGTAAATTTCGGATATGTTATCAGTGACAAACTGGATTCAGAAATTTGATCGAACAAAGGAAAATGATTGCGTATCAGTTATTTCTGTATCGTCGCGAATAAACAAAATGTAAGTGATAAAAAAAGGGCTGATTAAGCGTCCTTCTGGATTAAGTAACAAACACAAAAGGCTGGTTTTGGTTCACAAAAATTAAAGGTAGGAGTATATTTAACTGGTGTACTCAATTTTATGTCTCTAAAAAGAAAATGTGAATGCTTTTATTTATTACCAATATATTATAACATCTTACTTATTGAAAATATATTACTTGTACTTGCCATAAAATACTTTGTGTATATATATATATATATATATATATATA
>JAOUZG010019110.1:623263-642958 GCA_026289955.1 Argiope argentata | reverse complement strand
ATA
This sequence comes from Argiope argentata, assembly GCA_026289955.1. Classification (NCBI taxonomy): domain Eukaryota; kingdom Metazoa; phylum Arthropoda; class Arachnida; order Araneae; family Araneidae; genus Argiope; species Argiope argentata. The sequence continues at coordinate 642,955 of JAOUZG010019110.1, read as the reverse complement.
TATATATATATATATATATATATATATATAATGAAAAACACATTAAAATGATTTGCTGAGAATAAATAGCTGAGTCGTAACCGAAATCATGGAGAATACAGGTTGAATTTTTAGTTTTTATTCCATCACGGGAGCAGGGATTATTTACAAGCGAAAGGCGACGTGCACAACACAGAACGACACAACACGGAATTCACGAAAGCTAAGTGTACAAAAAGGGATGGGAAATCATTATCCCTAGTCTTAAATGCCAAGACTTTGAAAAGGATAAATATTTTTTATAGAGCTTACAAACTTGGATGTTTGTGGGGATTTCCATGTTTCACATATAAGAGGTAAGGGAAACACAGGGATCTTTTTAAAAGTATTTTGCTTAGGTCAGCAATTTTCATCGCTCCCACGGAAAGTGAGAAAGTAACAGGCGTTTAGCTGTTTCAGCAATTTTACACACCTTCTCTTGAATTAATTAATTAGAGCGAGTGGAATGGATCAAGAATTAAGAGGATATTTTAGAATGATATTACTATGGGCTAAATTAAGATAGGGCTTTGGAAATTAATTAGAATTAAAATTAAGAGTTTAAAAATATCATGTAAAAAATATCATGTTTAAAAATATCATGTTCACGATAGGCAAGGGTTAATACACGAATATAGTTTGGAAGACCCCAGAGAATATCTTTTTGAAATTTTGATTGGAATGCTAATTAATTAAATAAGCGAGGTTGTTGCGTTTCGCTGCCAAATTATTGCACAAACTATTATACATTATTTTTAAAAAACAGTAATTTTTTTAATACTAACAATTTAGATGTAAAATTTTCATGAACTTTGGCAATTTTTTTTAAATGGCTCATATAATTTTTTACAATGCTGTTATTGTAGTGTTCCGCTTTACAACGGGGTACAGTGGTCTCTGAGGGTATGGACATCTGAAGAAGCCTGCCTTCTAGCTCACTCACGTCACAAACCCTTTTTACGGGATGGATTTTCATTCATTCATCCACAGATTGCAATTTAGATCTGGAACAGAGAACGCTCACGTCTGAACCAGTAACCCCTGTGGTATTACTCTCGACATGGAGGACTTTGAGACCACGACAGATTTAACGAGCATTAGCCAAGACACAAGGAGAGTCTTCGGCAGGTGGGGTTCGAACTCGCAATCTAAGGAATACGAGTCCAACGCTTACCTTTTATTACATTATAACTTGAGTTATAAAAGTACTAATTATTTTATTTTTATAGCTTAAAAATTCGATTCCCTATACATTAAATAGTCTATTTTATCTAATATATAATTTTAAAATTTCGTAAGTGAAAATATCCTTTTTGAATATCTATTTTATAAAATACATATTCTCTATCAGATATCATAAGACATTGTATAAAAGCAGTACTGATTATGTTAACAGAATTCACAAGATGTAAAGTATTTTTAAAAGAATATTTGACATATTAACAATTTTTGATATTTTCATATCTACAACATTTATTATAAGAGTTTGTTATTCTAAAATTTGATATATCTGTAGTTTTCATTGCTAATTTTTCAAAGATTATTTCAAAATCCTTTTGACTATAATAAATCAGATTATTTATAAAATATTTTTTTTTAATTTTTAGTATAAATTAAAGCTTTGCACGGTATAATAATAAAGGTATACACTCAAGTGACAAAAGTCATGGGATAGCAATATGCAAATATACTGATGGCAGTAGTATCGCAGCGAAAAAGTATAAATGCGCAGTTCGTTTTCTAGAGCTTTCATTTGTGTTCAAGTTATTCATGTGAACAGGTTTTTTGTAATTTATGGCGGCACGACGAGAATTAACAGACTATGAACGTGGAATGTTAGTTGGAGCTAGACGCATGGGTCATTCCATTGCGGATATCGTTAGTGCATTCAACATTCCGATATCCCCAATATCAAGAGTGTGCCGAGAGTATGAAATTTCAGGCATCACATCCCATCATGGACTGCGCAGTGGGCGACCACCTGCACTTAACGACCGAGACCGCCGACGTCTGTGTAGAATGGTCAGTGTTAATAGCCACGCAACACTTCGTCAAATAACTGCAGGAATCAATGTGGGACGAACGAGGGACGTGTCCGATAGGACTGTGTGGCGAAATTTGTCTTCCTTCGGCTATGACAGCAGAAGACCGACTCGAGTGCCTTAACAGACAGCACGACATCGCCTGCAGCGACTCTCCTGGGCTCGTGAGCATATCGACTGGTCCCTAGACCAGTGGAAAACCGTGGCGTGGTCAGATGAGTCACGATTTCAGTTGTTACGAACTGATTGTAGAGTTCGAATGAGGTGCAGACCCCACGAAGCCATGGACCCAAACTTTCAGCAAGACACTGTTCAAGCTGGTGGTGGCTGCATAATGGTGTGGGCTGTTTTTACATGGCATGTACTCGGTCCTCTGGTGCAACTGAACCGATCATTGACTGGAAATGGTTATGTTTAGCTGCTTGCAGATCACTTGCAGCCATTCATGGACTTCACGTACCCACACAACGATGGAATTTTTATGGATGACAATGCGCCATGTCACCGGGCCAGAACTGTTCGCGATTGGTTTGAAGAATATTCCGGACAATTCTAGGGCTTGATCTGGCCACCTAGATCGCCCGATATGAATCCCATCGAGCATTTATGGGACATCATCGAAAGGTCCGTTCGTGCCCAAACTCCTGCACCATCCACACTTTCACAATTATGGACGTCTATACAGACAGCAGGGCTCAATATTCCTGCAGAGGACTTCCAACGACTTGTGGTCTCCATGACACGTCGAGTTGTTGCACTTCGCCGGGCAAAAGCAGGACCGACACGATATTAACAGTCATTCCACGACTTTTGTCATTTCAGTGTATAATTAAAGCTTTGCACGGTACGCCATGTTTTTCAGCCAAAAGTAATCAAGTCCCAATAAATCTACAATGTAAGCGCAAATGACGCTATTTAATTAGGAAATGCATTTCGACTAAGCTGAAGTTTCACAATCCTCCCATGTATACGCCCATAATGTTCCTTACAAATAACATTATTGGGTGCTTACGTGTCAAACCATCGATCTTTATTGCCAAATTTGAAGGCGTCGCCAATGAGTTGCTAAACCACCAATGATGGCAAAAAACGCCATTATTTTAAAAATTGTTCAAACCTTAACTATCGTCCACCATTTTGTTGGTTTCGTTGGCGTCGACGATTTATCGCCAAATTGGAATCCGTCATCAATGAGTTTCTAAACCGTTGGCGATCGTTAGCGTCGACAGTCTAATACTTAAGAATAATTCTCTTTACTTTTATGTAATTCGTTACCTATTTCTTTGATCTTCCCAAATTTTTTTTACTTATTCTTCCCTACATTATAAAGCGCAATAAATAAAATTGAACTTATCTAAACTCGAAACGCTACCTTCTACAATATACACAAATATAGAGACATCTAATCTCAAATTCTCATTTAATTTTCCCGGCTGTATTCTATCATAAAGATATTCAGTACCAATTAAAATATCTGTTTTCCATTCAATATTTAAATAAGGATCAGCAAAGTCAATTGATTCTGGAATCTGTACAAGATTATTTACCTTCTTACAAGGTGAGGGCACAGGATTGAAGTCTGAGTTTGGGATGAGATTTAGCATAATGATAGTACACATTTAGAATGTTCATTCATAAAAATATTACTACGCATTAGTAGGTCAATTTTGAGAAAATGGTCCTGAAACTTTTGGTAAAGCTTATGTACTGATAACTTCACCCCCACCTTCCGATTAGTTCCAATGGCGTGGTTGTCTAAGAAACAGTTTCGTAAGCGGAAGGTCAATGGTTCGAACGTGGCAGGAATTTTGTCCTTTCTTAATAATTTTTATTAAATTAAATATTTAAAAATACTTTTAATTGATATATTTTTAATTTTTTTATCCAACAAATAAACCTTTATTATTGAAATACATAATACAAAATTAAAATTGTAAGAGACAAATAATTATAAATACAGGTGCATTTTTTAAAAATAAATTATTTAAACTTAAATTTAATTAACAATTTACAGAAGGTATTATTTAATATACTGCTTATTTTGATACCACATTTGAAGACACGGAAATATTTATTTCCATAGTCTTATTTTTTTTATTAGTCACAGGAATCACATGTAATTTTTTTTTAGTCACAGGATTAATAACCAGCGTGGTATTAATAATGTAGGAAATATACTGATTTATTTTTTCACTTTTCAGTTTTAACCTCTGCATACAATTCTGACTCATGAGCGAACAGTTTGAGCCGTTATGCAACAGGAACATTTCCTGCCATAGAAAACATCTGTCTTTTATTAAACATTTTATAGTAGATAGAAATACATTTTATTTTCGATTAGATTCTATAGTTGCAACGAAAAGCGTTCTCCACTCATTGGAAGGAAGGGGGAAACAGAACTTTAATCAGATTTTTTTCCCCCGATAGCGAATTATTTATGACTTCGCGGTTTCTGCTTTCGTAGACGAAACATTTTTTTTTCTTTCTTTTGCTTCTTTCCGAACGAGTATTAATTTAAGAAACGGTATTTCCCTTTTAATATGGTAGTTTGGAAGCTTTCATCTCTTCTTTCATTTGAGTTTCTGGCGTGAAAGTTGTAATAGTAAAATCCAGTATGGCAAGTGGAAGGAAATGTTTCACAGTTAAATGGCGTACAGAAAACTTTAGCTTTTTGTGGGAGCTAGATGGCAAGTGGCATCACAGTCCGGAATTTATTGTGAAGTCACTGGAAGGCACAAAGTGGAGGTTAAGATTGCATCCAAAAAGTGGACCAACTTTAAACTACATATCTTTCAAACTTTTACGAGAAGTGGAAGATGATGGGCCTGAGACAATCGATTTGTGTTATGAACTTTCTTTTCTAGCAAAAGATGGATCTACTGTGAAATCAAAAACATTTACTGAATGCTTCCGCAACGAAACCGTTAGCTTTGGAGAAGTGTTCTTAAAAAGAGATGATGTTCTTGAGGACAATAAAGATGAATTTCTGCACCAGCATCAAGATATTCTAACAATTTGCTGTAAAATGTGGAAGAGAGGCTCTGTGATTTTAAAAGAAGGGCTATGCTCCCTTCGGACTGTAATAGGAGTTAATCGCAAAATATATCATGGGATTATTGACAGTTTCAATATTTTAATGCCTTCACGAATAAAAAGAAATGTATATTTCAGATCCGTTACATCAAAAATTTCAACTCTTACCTTTGTTGTTAGTGTTTCAAAGAAAGGAATTATTTATATACTAAAGAAAGTTTTGTCAACGAGTTTTCTCACATTTTATGCAATAAACTTGTTTATAATAGATTCCTCAAACGAAAAGATCTATTGCAAGCAAAATTTTAAATGGAAATCAGTACATGACAATAGCCAGACACGTTTAAGGATATCTCTGAGCATGCAAGATCTCATTGAAAACAAAGAAAAATTTCTTCCAAATGATGTACTGACACTACAGTATGAAGAAGCTTCATCCACTGGTATTGTATCCGAGGAAATCGATTATGAATCCGTAATCAGTCCGGAAATTTCTCCAGGGCTCTCAGATATGAAAAAGACGGATATTTCTGATACCAAGTCAAAAACTGTGAATGCCCTTGAAAGACCACTGTCAGAACAAAAAGTGTCAAGTAATCTGCAATGCCAAGTTGGGGTCCTGAGCACTCTCAAAAACGACATGAAGACTTTATACAACGACCGTTGCTTCAGTGATATTATTATTTGTACCGATACAGAAGAATTTCCAGCTCATAAATGTATTCTAAGTGCCAGATCTCCAGTCTTCAGACGAATGTTGTCTGTCGATATGAAAGAGAAAGCAAGTGAATGCGTTAACATTTCCGACTTGAGCTCGGACACTGTTCGCCGGATGTTGCTTTTTCTCTACACGGACTTGGTAGATGAATTTGACTTTGCTAGTGCAAAGGAATTATTCATTGCCGCCGACAAATACGATATTATTTCTTTGAAACAGAGTTGCTCATTGTGCTTGCAGCAAAATCTTTGTCTGTACAATGTGTGTGAAGTTCTTCTTATGGCTGATATGCATCAAGACCAGGACTTAAAGTCTTTAGTGCATGATTATATCCAAAAGAATGATAAAATTATATTTGCATCTGAACAGTGGAAATTGTTTATGGAGAAAAACAGTTATCTAGCAGCGCATGTCATGCATCTCATTTGCATGAAAAAATAGAAGATCAGGTATTAAATGCTAATTTTTTTTCATCCGTAAATTTGTTTGTTATAATAATCAAATTTATTTGATAATTATTATAAGATAATTCAGGATTTTCATAATTGGAATTGAATTTTTTTGTATTTTATTTTTAATCATTTAACTAATTTCTGTAATAAAATATACTATGCAATACATATAATATTTGCAAGATATTTCGTTATTATGGAACCTTAGTTGGAGAAATGAAGATGTTTTGAAAATTGTTATAGTTAAAATACAAATGTTATTCTCAATTTATTGTATGCTGCCTTAAAAAATTCTAATTATTTATAATAAACATAAGCAATATATTATATGTAATTATATTTGATTTATTTCTCATCAAAATATATTGAAATTATGAAGTGTTTTGAAAAGAAATGAAAAAAAAACTTATTTTCCTAGAAACTAAAATAATGTTAAAGTAGATTCTTAGTGTCTTTGCATATAACTTTATGTTCTACCCATTTCCATTGATTTATTACATTTAAAATTCTATGTAATAAACAGTGTATCATCTAAAGTTACATAAGCTTTATTTTAAAACAAGAACATAATTATGCAATGTATTAGAGAAAATATGAATAAAATGTATTGAAAAAAAATGCTCTTCTCACTTTTTTTAACTTGTTTATAAAGATTAAGACTTAAATTAAACAATATTCAAATTACGATTATATTTTACCTCGTTCTCAACAAAATATGCTGCAATTATGTAACTACATCAAAAGAAACCAGGAAAAATTATTGCATTGAAATTTATAATTTAAAATTCCTCCTTATTCGATTAACTAAATATATAAATTATTGTAATTTTTCATTTATAAAATGAATTCTTTTTTTCATTTTTTGTAAGTTATGAATAAAAATTCGAAATACTCAATAAACAATGTTATACTTGTAATAATATTTAAATTATGAAAGTAAGTGTTTATGATTAGTTCTTAAAACTCTTTTGTAAAGATTGAAAAAAAACGTTTTTTAAAACAATAATCTATATATAATTATATTAAACCTCTTTATCAGCAAAATATTTTGCAACAATAAGACTCTTAGAAGTAAGCGGGAAAAGAATTGTTGTATGTAATTTCAATATTTAGAAATTCCTCATTGTTCAATTAACAAAATAAATTATTGTATTTATTCTAAATACTCATAAAATGAATTCATATTCTCATTTTTTATGTTACTTATAATAATTCAAATTACTTAATTAAACAGTGTTCTATTTATAATATTTAAATTATAATAGGAAATGCTGATTAACAGTTCTTATAACTTATTTATAAAGATTCGAATGGGTTATAAGAATTATTCTACATATAATTGTATTTAAACTTTTTCTCAATAAAATATTTTGCAATTACGTGATAATATTGGGACAAATTATTATATTGATATATTATTTGATATTTAAAAATTCCTCATTGTGTAATGATAAGATTATGTAGTTATTGCAATTATACGTATTACTTAGTAAAGGAGTTATTATTCTTTTTAATAAGTTAACAAGAATAATTCGAGGTAAAAGTGATGTTTAGTGTGCCCCTTGATGCGCAAAGGATGCCAAGTCGCCAATAAAGATGGCGAACAAAGTAAACAAACACTTCTGTCGGATAGTTACCGTTATCACTTGCTACAGTATAATAATTATTTCTTATTGATAAGTATTTTTTTTTCAGACAGGCTTCGCTGGTCTGTTGGGTGCTGAGCAAATGCTACAGCATCTGTAGAAAGCAATAGGCAGAATTTTTGGTGCGATCGTAGTTTAACCCTCTGCTTGGCGCACTTTTCAAAAATCGCCAATCACGAAAACGCGCCATGTTTTTTGGAGGACTCCTCTGAAAAAAATGGTGCGTTTTGCTGGTTTTTGAGGAGACAAATTTGAAAAAGAAAACAAAAAAATGTATTTTAAAAGCTATAATTTTAAATAACTAATGGCAATATTTAAACTGAAACAGAAAATTTAAATTAACAGTTTTTATGCAAATTAAATACAAGGAAAAGTTTCTATCACAATTTTTAATAGTTTTTAAAGAATATTTTTCTTCTTAGGGGGGCAGAGCCCCCTGAACCCCCCATTTTTTAAAATTTATAATATTTTTAATAGTTGCTTAACAAACATTTACATTCGCTTAATGTGCTCAGCCAAGACTACTCCTGCCTCTCACCAGTCAATCTAAATCTAATACAAATTTCTTACCATATACTGGTAGCAAAGAAAAATACCCGCTGGAATATCATTTCTTTGATAAAACATTCATCTAAATTCTTCTTGTAATCGATAAATTTCAAAGAAGTCATGATTGATCGTACCTACTCAAGAAGCAACGGAAATAGGAATGAAATTAACGGACTAGTTTTTTTTTACCGATAAGATTTTAACTATTGAAACTATCCAATCATAGACAAGGGAACAGGGCAGCTCTTCCGGTCAAGGAAAAAGATAATCTAGGGTTGCTATAATAGGAAACCATAAAGTTGCCATCTTTGGCAAATTATCGCCAACTTGGCGAAGAAGGGGGTTAAACTACTAATCACCCGAATTTTTTAACTTGAAAAAAAAAAAACATTCTACGGCTTCGCTAGCAGCGGGAGAGGGAACCTAGTAGCTTCGCCAGCACATAGAACATAAGAACTGTGTGCATAACAGGAACAGTACATGTCTAAGGAATGTAAATACCTAGGAGTCATATTAGACAGTAAATTAACTTGGAAACCCCACTTTAAATATTTAACCAAACAATTTCGAGACTTAACTGGTAAATTCTATCCCTTAATTTCTCGAAATTCTAAAATGCCTAGGAAAAATAAAATGCTTATTTACACCGCTTATTTGTGTCCAGTATTAACTTATGCCTGCCCTGTGTGGGGATATGCTCCTATTTCAAATAGAAAAACTTCAAAATAAAATTATGCGAAATATCTGTCAAATGCGCTGGTTCATGCCAAGCTCAGTAATGTATGATGAATATAATTATCCTACCCTTTTAAAATACATAAAAAAATTAGCAGAAAACTTTTTTAAAAATCTGGAAAATAATGAAAATTTTGCAGTTAAAAATATCCCAACCTATTCACCAAATAGTAAAACAAGAAGACCCAGAAGAATTTTAATCTAAAACCTCTCATCTAGAACATTGTAAATAACTTCTAACTTAAACTTTAAACTGTAAAAACCAATTTCTAAGTTAAAATCTGACCCAAATCACAAGGATGCTACCCCACACATCCCCTCCAAGCTAACAAAAAATAAGAACGAGTCGACACTCGCCACCTAACCTTCCTCTCTGTCAACCTAGAACTACTTAAGCCTTTTCTCCTGGTCTGCAACATCAGATGGCTCTTCGCAGAGTACTAAGAACATTACTGAACGTCGGGCAGCTAGCTATCTTTACCATGAACGGAGATAAGCCCCTGCCGGGGTTAGGCGCCCCGTCAACCCATCCACGTAGGTCGTAGGAACAGTACATAATCAAAAGAAGTGAAAGAACGAAGGAAGAAGCAATCAAACCATTCTCCATACAAAATTTCAAACACGCATCCTTTCCTAACTTCATCAACTTGTAAAAATATATGTATATATTAAACTCACACTTCATCTATTCAGCAGATTTGAAATACTGTCTTCCATTCCATTTATCCGACATCCATTCTTGCACAATTACCGACGTAATAAATTATCAAGAAAACCAACCGTTAGATAAAAATTTGTAGATCTGCGAAGAATTCCATTACATCTGACTTAAAGTAATGCAGACGATATCGTAAAATACGAATTCAGACGATTTTTAAAGTGCATATCACAATTAAAAATTGCAAAAGCATAAAGATTTTCTGTTCGTATTCACAACAAAAATAAAATATCTTTGTCTTACTAAATATTAAAAAAAACCCACTTAATTATAATTAAAAACAAAATTAAAATCTTTAATCGATATTTCTTATAATTTTTAATCTAACATTTTTATAAAATAGTCGTAGTTCATGTTCAACTCAATCATTGTTAAAAGTAGTAAACAAAACAGCATTAGGGTTGCTAGAAGAACGTTCCGTTGGGTTGCCATATTGGTGACAAATTCGGGGGGGGGGCACACTAATCTTCATTTTAACCAAATTCGATTCATTTACAATAAACAGTAGCCTACATGTAATTGTATTTAAATTCTTTCTAAAGAAATATATGTCGCAATTATGGAATAATATTAGAAGAAATCGGAAAATAATTGTATTGAAATTTAATTTGATATTTAAAAATTGCAATTATTTATAAAATGAATTATTATCCTCAATTCTTGCAAGTTATTACTAAAAATCCGAATTACTTATAATAATACAATAAACTTTATTCTACATGCGATTGTATTGAAATTTCTTTCACTAAAATCCTTGAGTCGCAACTATGAAACTATATTAGAAGAAATCGGAAGAAAAGATTGAGTATGTAGAAAAAATAAAAATTACCTAATTATAGAATCAAATTCTCATTTTTAAGAGACAATTTAAATAACTGAAATAAAATGGTTTATTAAAAATAAAGAATTTTTAGATAACATCTCAATCTTTTCTTCCGATTTCTAAAAATTCTTTATTTTCAATAAACCAAGTAGGTTATTTCAGTTATTTAAATTGTCTCCTAAAAAATGAGAATTTTATTCTATAATTAGGTAATTTTTATTTTCTCTACAAATCCAAGCTGCAATAATAGTGTTTTGATACATAGTTTTTTTTTCTGCCACTCTAGTAAAAACAAGGAAAAATAGAAATGCCATAATTAATGACACATATTTTCTAATTTAGTAATAGATCCTACAACGAATTTCATTAAATTAAATCACTGCTTTTTTGAATAAGCACATTTACATTCTTGTAAATGTACATACCGATAAATTGTCTACTTTGGGGCGGATATAGTTTTAAATTTGATACGTATTTATGTTGTTATGCAGTCTGTGTGCCAAATTTAATATATCTGGCTCTATTATGGTATTATATTCAGACAGTTGGATAAAATGATTTCATCGTATTGAATTTCATTCAAAATTTAATCTCATAATAAATTTTCACTTTCTATGATTTGAATCGTCATGATCGTAGGAAAACAATCATAATATCAAAAATGTTTTTTAGGACTTAGGAAATTCTAAAACATGAAACTGAAGTCTTTGTTTAAATTGTTTTACTGATAAAATGCTTCCAATTTTTCCAATTCCTACTTTTAGATCACACTCTCCCTGTGTGTGTGTGTAATTATTTTTATACTCTAGTTTTAAATGCACTTAATTTCTATGTTTTGTTTTAATTTAGCCCATAGTAACTTCCTTCTAAAATGTTATTTCCTGATCCATTCCACTTTTCCTATTTAATAAATCAAATAAGTATTATAAAGATAATGCGTAATTGAATCCAAGTTTCACAGAGTGGATGGATAATAAATCACTGGTGTAAATATTCTTTTAGAAGATTCCTTCGATGTAATAATATATAAAATAGGTTCGTATAACATAATCCTGTTTCTCTTGTCAAGGTCAAATGTATCATAATTAATGTCAGATATCTACACGTGTGTGATTTATGAGAATATCATAGAGATAAATCTTTTTTTCTATCCTCTTTCGCCTTGTAAACCTATGCCTGTTGTGTGTACTGCTAAGCGAACTTTTAGAGATGGAATAATAAAAAATTACGAAGACAATTGGTGTTTATTTAACGAATTTTCGGCCACGACTTAGCAACAATGTTTTCCAACCAAAATTAATTATGGGTTATATATATATCGTTCAAATTTTCAATCGTTTATAAATACTTTTTAATTCACTCATTCAAGTTCAAATAATTTTTTTAAACTTGGATGACATTAATACAGTTTTTTCAAATATCAATTCATTAATTTTTTATTAATTAAAAACTTAACTTTCTCGCCAAAAATCATTTTCAAAGAAGTTACAAATTCAGTTTGCCCCCCCCCCCACTGTAATGAGGTTAGGCTTTACATGTTTTTGGACGATTATTTTAAACAATTCTGTTTATTTTCATAGTATTTTATGAATTTAAAATGAAACATTGCTAAGGATTCGATTTTTCCGATTCATTTTGAGGTACGTTCGAATTAAAATAATACAGAATAAAGAAAATCAGAGATTTGTATTGCATTACCCCGACTATTGTAGTAAAATCGTGCATTTCTCGTTGCCATAGTTGGCTTTGAATTCTCAATCGGCGTTGAAAATTCAATGCTAGTATAATTTTTAGATCAATTATTTATAGTAATTGTAATTGTTAGGCCGGGATAGTCTGGTTTGTATGACCCTGGATTCTCATCCTTTGGTCTGCGCGTTCGAACCCGCCAGCTGAAGACTCCATGTTTGGGTGGGTGAGACCACCATCAACTTCATAAATTAGAAATGGAAAGAAAAATGGAAAATGAATAAATAGTAAATTGGATAAATAAACTTGGAATAAATAGTAACTTGGATTGATAAACAAACAAATATATTATTTGTTTATTTATTATGGCAATATACTGTCCAAAACAATTAAAGGATATTGATGTTAGGAGTTGGCCTTGCACATCTCTGTCTCTAATTCTCGTCATAGACGCCATACTCAAAATTTGCATACTGCTAAGTTTGAAAATAAGAAAAATTTGCATTTGTAATTCTCTTCTTCCATTTTAAGCACAAAAAAAAAATGCTTCTACCGTTATTTTATAGGAGATTTACAATACCCTTTTATCGTTTTGAGCAATGCATATTCCAGATGTCCGATTAATTTAATTAAAAATAAAGATTAAAATGAAATCTGCTACGCATGTATTACAATGTATCATGTCGGAATATAATTTTTTGAACGGCCAAGCATCACGTGCTCGTGCAAGTTAAATTATATTGTTATTCATTTTAATCGTTTCATCGAATGAGTCACTTTAACATAGCAAACGATCCAAAAATTTTGTTTCGCATTTATTGTTTAAAAAAATATCGCATTTCTTATTTATTTCGTTTTATGTACTAATCCTGCTCTTAAAATTAAATTTTTATAGGTTTTATTTGCTGTAGTCATTAACTTATTTTTTTTAATTGGAGCTTTCGTAAATGCATTGACAACGCGTTATGAAAAGTTGCTATTTTGAGATACTCGTGCAGATAATTAAATTTCAATTTCTCGCTAATGTTTTTTTTTATTATTTTTGGCTTACGGTTTTTTTTTTATTTTTCGCTAACGGATTTTTGTTGATCCTCATTTCCAAAATAACATACTGTTCTGACATGATAACAAATAAAGAAAGAAAGAAAGAAAATTAAATATTCAGTCACAAACTTCAAGTCGTCATGTGAGAGCATTATTATTTTTAAGTGAAAAAACAGCTATAATGTCATAGTTTTTCGTCAGCCTTTTCAAAACTCATCTGCTGTCAATGAAGCATATGTAATAATTAATAATGCAATTCTGGTAAAAGTAAGCAAAAATATATTTGTCCTTAAATTTTGGAGACACCAAACTCCTCTAAGCAAAACAACATCATGTTCTCGCATGATAAAAATAATAAAAAATTAAAATGAAATCTTCAATGCATATTTCAATGTATCATGTCTGAACATCGTTTCTTGAACGGCCAAGCACCACGTGCTCGTGCGAGTTGAATGATATTTTTATTCATTTTTATCGTTTCATCGAATGAGTCACTTTAGTATTGCAAATTATCCCAAAAAACCTTTTCTCGCATTTAATGTTTAAAAATATATATCACATTTCTTATTTATTTCATTTTATATAATCACGTGCTCAATATGACATTTTAGCAGGTTTTATTTGCTGTAGTCATTAACTTATATTTTTAAATCAGAACTTTTGTAAATGTAATGGCAACTAGTTATTAAAAACTAATATTTTGAGCTGCTCGTGCTGATAAAATTTCTATTTTTCGTCTACTGATTTTTGTTGACGTCAAAAATCTCACCCCAAAGCAACATCATATTCTGACATGATAATATGTATATTAAATTTAAAATTCAATTTGTTTTACATTTTGTTTCTATTCCTATTTTAGACGAATATCTTTTTTAGAAAGAAAAATATTGATGAATGATAAATAAAGTGGTATAAATATTCCAATAATTTATTATTTTCCTGTCTTTTAGAAATAATAAATTATCGGAATAAATAATTAAATAAAGAAATAATTTATGATATAATTTATAATGAATAATTAAATAATTTTATTAAATGGCATTAATAAAATGATGTCATTTAAGTATTTAATGTAAAGTCAGATAATAATCATAGACATTATTTTTTCTCGTAACTTTCATTTCTAAATCGTAAAAGTTTAATTAATTTTTTAAAAAAAACTTTTGCATCCTTTTCATTTTCAGAGATTCCTTTCTCAAAGGACATCACTCTTGGAACATTAAATTATTGTTGAAAGTTTCTAGTATCAAGTATTATTCGTCCCAAGTTTAGTTGAAATGAACTTTATATTATTCACATTATATTTTGTATTATATATATTCCTATTTTTTTATCCATATTATTATTATTCATTTTATATTATAAAATTTTAAAAAATTCGCCTTTAGCTGTTTTTTTGCATCTAATGCTATTAATTTGAATGACAAGAAAATCTTTTTTCGTTTTCCTTTGTATAAGAATTGAACTCAACTTGCCTATCAACCTTATAGTGATTGTTTAATTTAAAGATAAATAGGATAATGGATTCCCACCCCACCACACCCCATTGCGAAATGATGACAGAGATATTGGAACTGAGAACCTTGACGTTAAATTTTTTTACCAGTGAGTTACGAAGCGACTGCGCAACCGCCATTCACGTGTAGTAGAAAACGGGGAATTCCCTTTCAGCTTCTTCATTCCGCTAGAGTGAGGAGTTCTTGTTTATTGCAGCCTGCATCTCGCTTTACCTCGGGAATGTGTTAAAACATGTCGTTCCAAACGAAAAACGCCTTTGAAGTGAAATGGAGTATCGAAAACATGAATTGTTGGCTTCAATCAAGGGACGATTCTCTTTACAGTCCTCAGTTTCTTGCAGAAACTCTGATGAATACTTGTTGGAAATTAAAATTGACTCCAAACTGGTTCTTGGAGGAAAAATACATGAGTCTTTCTCTCCAGAGAGATGTGGAAGACGACGGACCAGACCAGATAGTGTTAAACTATGAGTTTTCGTTTTTGGCGCGAGATGGGTCTCCTTTAAAATCAAAATCTTATTTGAAAAAGTTTGCTTCCAAAACTGTCAGCGACGAACTGAATGTGAAACAAGCCAAAATTCTGGAAGAAGGAAATGGAGTTTACTTGCCCGATGGTGTTCTGACGGTTTGTTGCAAAATGTGGAAGGCATGGTCTGCTCTTTCGACAGGAGCTAAATGCTCGATTCGAACTGAAATCGGAACAAAATGCATAGAGTTGGATGGCGCTATCGACAATTTCGTAAATCTCAACCCGCCTTCAAATGTGACCCTTAATTTTTCATCGCCTTCATCAGAAATCAGTTTGATTTCTTTCCATGTGAAATTTAGAAGTCAGAACTATGTTCGACTTGAAAGGACTGCAGTCGAATGCAAATGCTTCAGCCGGTATTTTTGCGATCTATTTGTCTTAGACTCCAGAGGACAGAAAATACAATTTTGTAAGCCAACTGATCTAGCGACACTCTTGACCTATCACAATTCATGCACGTTTGATTCTAAGGGTACCTGGAACTATTACAGAGATATCAACATTTTCCAAAACAATACTTTCAAGTTTAAACTTGAGATCACCTACTACCCAGGAGTCAAATCGGAATTTGTTAGTTATGAAACTGACGGGAGTCCGGTTTGTGAATCAGCCGAAGATGAAGACTCCAATTTAGCAAGACTATTTTCAAACCTTTCAAATAGTCCCCAACACTTAGAGCCTGCAGATAGATCATACGAAGTTGAGGGAAATGAATCCTCTGAGGAAACGGAGTGTTCCACTGATATAAAAAAGAAGCCTTTCCCATTCACAACCCTAAAAGAGGATCTGACATCTTTGCACAACGATCGTCTGTTTTGTGACACGAAGCTGCAAACTGACACAGAGACATTTCCCGCTCATAGATGTGTTCTCAGTGCCAGGTCGCCGGTGTTTAAGAGAATGTTCTCTACGGATATGAAGGAGAGAGCCGGGGAATGCGTCAACGTTCCGGACATCAGCTCGGATACCTTACGCAGGATGCTTCAATTCCTCTACACTGACCGCATTGACGATCTTGATATGCAGATCGCAAAGGATTTATATATTGCTTCCGACAAGTATGATATCCTCTCCCTTAAACAGCGCTGCTCCTTCTTTATGAAGAAGAATCTTTGTCCATCCAATGTTTGCGAGGTTCTTGTCCTAGCAGACATGCATCAGGATGGAGATCTGGAGTCCGCTGCCCAAGAATATGTCCTGACTTACGACGAGGATGTTTTTGGTTCAACTGAATGGAAGTTATTTATGCAAAACTGTAGTGGTCTAGCAGTTAAGGTGATGTATTTAAAATGCATAAATAAATTAACTATCGTCGTTCAATCGAAATCAGTTGTTGCAATCTCTGATGAAAAAGAAAGTTAAATAATATACATTCTACAACTTAATTTTTCTGAGACTTTTATGAAATTCTAATGAACGAATTTGCATGCTTCGAATAAAATGCGTGCTTTGGAATAAATGCTTGCTCGTTTGGAATAAAATTGTTAATAGTACGACTTATAATAAGTAAGTAAATATTAATGTAGCTGTAAAATAACAAAATATAAACAAATACTCATATTTTATCTTCTTAAATTAATAAGATACCCATATTAATCTTCTTAAATTAAAGGTGTTTAAAAAAATAAAATTTATTTATTATTTATTGAGGGGAAATATACTTTGCGCGTTTATTTATTCGGAAACTGTTCTTAAGAAAATAAAAAGTTGCTTACCTTTTAATTGATTCAAATTGTTGAAAAAGAATCTTTTCTAGCGATATTAAATTCTTTATACTCTTATTATTTCTTATATTCCTTAAAATCTTTTTAATTTTTAGAAAAATGAATTTAGTAAAATATACATACTGAATTTGTTACTAATCCTAGTTATAATGGGTTGTTCTGTAAAACGCCCGATTAGCAGTTGCAACTATTTGTATGCAATCATTTCTTGTATTACCTGAGTATTTTAATTTGTATATTAAAATCTTTAGATTAAACTGTGCTATACTACTTAACACTTTTGAAATTGCTAACATAATTTCTTAAAGAAATTTGGAGTTTTGTTTTTGATTTAAGCATATTTCGCTGTTAAAAAATTATATTTAACTGGAAAACACATTTTTTTGTAACATCTAAACGTTTATTATTTAAGTTCAGTTATGTACTTTTTTTTTTGCTCGTATCTAAATGCGTAGAACTATAAACTGAAAATTGAATAATACTATCTAGAATAAGTATTCGCAGATTTTATTTTTGTCTATACTTGGTCTTTATTTTTGTTTCACAACATTTGCCATAAAATATCCATTTTCAATATTTTTCAGTTTGATTTTAAGTATTTCTCTTACCTTTGTTACAAATTTAGTTAACTTTGAATCATTGCATTACCTTGTTATTCCATTCATGCTATACTATTCTATTAAAAATGTATGGAATATATGTACAACATATGTTATTGTATAATCCAAATGTTTTGTTGCTTTTCACCACAATTGCTTTTTATTATTGTTTAATTAGTCGTCTTTGGTGACCATCTTATCGCCATGGAATTTTGCTAAAATTTAATATCAGGTAAATGATACAAATGTGATGATGTAAATGATTCCTTCAGACTGTGTCAAATATTGAAACTGTCTTTCATTTGTTATATTAATTGTTTACCGAGACCTCTCCATTGGAGACTAGTCCCATGACTTCTTAAAGCTATTAAAAACGTAAATGTGCAGTTCATCCATTTTCTAAATCTCGCGTTATTATAACTTTATTATTATTTATCTCATAAATTACATTAATGTAAGCAGAATTCTACTTTATACTGCAACGAGTGGGGTGGGGGGGGATGAAACAATTAAATATTTGATGAAGCAATAAAAAAAACTTCAAGAAAACAGTGTAATCTATTGATAGAAATCAAGCAAAAAAAAGTTACAAATAATTGTGAAAATTTCGGAAAAACTTTCTCGATAATTTAATTGATATCAAAAAGATAATTTTTTGAACTTTGAAATGGTGTAAAAATTATATTTGTACTGTAATATTTTCGGAAATTATTGCGGAAAAACCTCAAAAGTTGGATTAATTTTTTGAATTATTTGAATTCGTTTTAAAAATTGTAAAAAATAAACCGCGTCGAAATACACAACTATATACTGTAAAGCACCAACATAGATACGTAAATACTCATGCATCGTTAGGCAATGGAAGTGTATGACCTCTAGTTAAACTTTCAAAGAAGTCCGCCTGTATCGGGTATTGTCTGAAAAGTATCATTGACAAAGCCCTTACCCGCAAGAACCAGATTTCATTGCTCCAGATTTTAAGTTTATTGAAATGTATGTATTATCTTTTTATTATACTTTTAATGTATGTATTATCTTTTGATAACATAAATTTTAATTCAATAAAGAAACTGGTCGTGATGAAATTACTTTATTAGCTCTACTTTCCATTTGGAATAATCCATTCCACTACTATATTAAAAAAAATTTATTAACTTTCCTGTAATATTTTTATCTTAACAATAGAACCTAAGTTTTGTGATACTAGAATTTTCCTTTCAAACGCAATTACAGATTCTGAAAATATAAAAGGAACACCATAATAATAGGTAATAAGCAAGATATATACTATAAACTACGAATATATCGTCAGTTTTTTTTCCCAGTATACTTTTGTGTTAAGGCTTTTCGGTCTTTACATTTAAAATCAATTTAAAAACTAGTAATATAAAGAACAGTTTTTTTAAAAATCAATTCTTACTTTGGATATTAGGAAAAATTTAGGAAGTTAGGAAAGATTTTATTTTAGTTACTTTTTAAAAAAATAATTACTATTGTTGTTCTCCTGTTAAGATTTACAACAGAAGATGGAGTGCAGTAGCTTCTGAAAGCATGGTCCCCTGAGCACCCGAAAAATGATCACATTTGATCAGTACCTCCAATGGTATTACTCTCGATGTGGAGAACATTGTGACCAGGTTTGAACTCGCAGCACAAGGGATACTAAACCAACACCCTACCAACCAGGTTATCCCGACCTAACAGTTGCAGCTACAGAAAATTAGTTTTAAATTAATTAATAAAAAATAATGAATTAATATTTGAAAAAACTGTATTAACATCTAAGTTCATCCACTACAAGTTTAAAAATATTTTACTTGAACTCGATTGGATGAACATAGCTATTTTTGATCTCG